>PVHX01021238.1:0-30215 GCA_004024805.1 Geosciurus inauris
CGATTCTCCTGTCTCAGCCTCCCTAAGTGCTGGGATTACAGGCTTGAGCCACCAGGCCCGGCTTCCAGCCCCCCTTTTTACATTTTATTTGGAGACAACCTCTCGCTGAGTTGCTTAGGGCCTTGCTGCATTGCTGAGGCTGGCTTTGAACTTGTGATCCTCCTGCTTCAGCCTCTGGACTCCTGGGATTATAGGCGTGAACCATCGTGCCCACCCGGCACATTTGACTGTCTTTAGAAGGGGCTAGCATGCTGTAGTGAGGCCCCAATCCTGTATGTTTACTTACATGTCGTTTCATACATTTACCATAACTTTCTGCTCCCAAAGAAAGGCATTTGCAATTTCTGGAATGGTTTAATCATCTTAAGCTCAGGTTTCTGAGAAGTCAGCAAATGCCAAGTGGACCCTAGGGCTCTCTTACTGCACCCACCATGGTGGGGATCATGGAAGTAAGCTGCTGAGCATGATGAGGGGATCCTTGCAAACTTAGCTGCTCTGCCCTGGGCCAAGACTCAAGAAATCTTTCTCTGCCATAACTAGCTAATATCTGAACTATTTAGAAATAATCCTAATCCCTTTGACCCCTTGCACTCAATATCCACTCAGCCACAGCCTGCCTCTCTCTGTTCATTCATGTGGGGTGAAAGATACTGTGTAAACCAGGCCATCCTTCCCGAGGAAACAGTCATTGCTGGTCCTGTTATTTTTCAATCTTTAGTCTTTTGTCTTCAGTACATACTCTAACTACAGTTTCTTTTTTTTATTTGTTCTTTTTAGAGATACATGGCAGTAGAGTGTATTACAGTTGCTACATGTATCATGAAGTGCACTTGCTGGGGTAAAGGTCCTTCCTTGATGAATGTTGAGGCCAATAATTATGGTTTTAGACTCTTTGGATTAAGTTAGCAGGATGGGCTTAAAGGATTTTTTCTATTTATCCAGAAAGCTCACCCTCAGAGCACATTCCATAGGGGTGAGATAGATATATTTAGTCTGTATTTCTCAGTTATTTTCACTTTTCACTATTATCTTCATTGGAGAGAGAGATGTGCTAAAGAAAAATTCATGTGTATTAATGATGCTGATGTAAGACTATGTGGAAAGAAGTCAAAGTGAAGTAAAGGATTATTTGTAGCCTTAAGTCTCGTGGCTACATCCCAAATATTGATGTCTGTCATCCAGAACAGCCAGCTTTTCAGATTTCTTTTTTCCTTTCTCCTTCCTTCCTTCCTTCATTCCTTCCTTCCAGGGATTGAACCCAGGGGCACTTAACCCCTGATCCACATCCCCAGCCCTTTTTTATATTTCATTTAGAGACAGGACTACACTGAGTTGCTCAGGGCCTTGCTAAGTTGCTGAGGCTGGCTTGAAACTTGCGATCCTCCTGCCTCAGCCACCCTGGCTGCTGGGATTACAGGTGTGCATCACCATGCCTGCCTCAGATTTTTAAACATTAAAAATGCCACTCTCTGACTACCATCTCTTATCCTCCTTCCCCTCTCTTGGGACTTTGCAACACCTGTCCTGCCTTCTAGAGAATTCTGACCTCTGAATCTTCTTCTGTTTGCCTCTCACAGCCTTTCAGCTTCCCTCTTCTTTTTCTTGCCTATCTGGCTAGAATCTGATGCACCATCCAAACTACTCTCTCACTTGTTTCTCTGCGCTCCTGTCCTTTGTCTTCATCTGTTAACGAAACCCAGATCCTAGAAAGCCCAGTCGCAGTGCGTGGTGTCCACCAGCAGCAGCATCCTCAGCACCAGGTGTTCACCCTCTCACAGGCCTTTTCTTTCTCTCCTTCATTCTAGATCACATCTTCCTGAGGCATCCCTCCTCATTTCTGTTCATCCTTATTAAAACTACAGCCACCTGGCTGATTCCCCCGGCTTCTTGTTGCCCTACCTTCCCTTGACCATGCTCAGTCTCACTGTCTAGGAGCACTATAACAGTGGCTAAGAGTTTGGGCTTGGAAGCCAGACCGCTTAGTTCAACCACTCACCAACTTTCTTACACTCTCCACTTTGATCTCCTGTTTAAAAAGGTCATAATAACCTATTCCTTAGGGTTTTGTGAAAATTCAGTGATTTTTTTCCATGAAAAATCACAATACCAGACAAATAGATTCCTCACCAGCAAATAAATACATTGACATCTCTAGCATTAAACAATTCATCTGTGCTGATTTTTATTTTAAACAACTCTACTGAGATATAATTAATATGGTATACAATTGACCCACTTAAAATATACAGTTCATTGTCTTTCATTTGATCAGAATTGTGCAGTCATCACCACAATCTAGTTTTACAACATTTTTGTCAATCCTAAAAAAACTACACTTATTAGCATTTATTCTCCGTTTCTTCCTAAGTCCCCCAGCCTGAGGCAGCCGCTAATCTATTTTCTTCCTCTATGATATGCCTAGTATAGACATTTCATATAAATAGAATTATACAATGCTGTAGTTTGAATGTGTGCCAAAAGTTTACATATTGGAAACTTAATCCCCAAGTTCATATGTTAATGATATTAGGAAATAAGGCCTTTGGGAGGTTAAATAGAATTAGATGAGATCATGAGGTTTGGTGACATTATTGACTTTGTAAGAACTGGAAGAGACACCCAAGCTAGCACACTCACTCTGTCTTGCCATATGATGCCCTGTGCTAAGGTATATGTGGCAAGAGTGCCCTCACCAGATGCCAGTGCTGTACTTGGGAACTCCCAGTCTCCAAAATAAACCTCTCTTATTTATAAATTAGTCTCAGGTATTTTGTTACAGTAACAGACAGCAGACTAATGTAGTAAATAGCCTTTTGTACTTTTCTTTCACTTAGCATATTTTCACGTTTTATTCACATTGTATCATATATTGTTACTTTGTTCCATTGTATGGCTGAATAATACTCCACTGCATGAGTATACCATATTTTGTCAATCAATTTATCAACTGATGGACATGTAGGCTGTTTTTACCTTTTAGCTCTTACAGATAATGCTGCTATGAATATTTGTGTTCTTGCTTATGTTTTTCTTTTGAGTATGTACCTAGGAGTGGAATGGTTGGACTATATGGAAATGTGATGGTGAAACCAGGCCTGGTTGTCAAATGAAATTATAAAAACATTATCGTGAGAAACCAAGGCCTGGGGACAGGGTTAGTTTCCCTCCCCTTCTGTCAGCCTTTCTTCAGGAAACCTAATTACCCATAGGCCCCAGCATCCCCATGCAAGACTTTAGGCACAAGGCTAGAGATTTATTGGAGGCCTGTGGGAAGAGCCGGTTTCTCTCCTTATCACTCTCTGCTTCTGTAAACACACTACCTGCTAGAAACCCTGCGCTTGGCTTTCTGTCAAGTAGACTAAAACTTTTATGGCACCAGAGAGCCTATAAATGTGAGAAACTGGATGGGGGCTCAGAATTTGGAGTTGAGCTCCTCTGGATCCACTGGCATAAAAATAAAGTTTGAGTTCCCCCACCCTCTGAGTTCTGTTAGCTGCTTCTTGACCTGTAACTCCTTACTTAACCTTTTCTTTGTTGGGGGATGGGGGGTGGGGGTGATACTGTTGGTGTTGCAACTGGTGGTTGAATCCGGGGACGTTCGATCCCCATTTTCATCAAGCGACACTGGGCTGGGCCCTTTCTTATTTTTTTATTTTGAGGCAGGATCTCTCTAAGTTTCTCAGGCTGGACTTGAACATGTGATCCTCCTGCTTCCGCCTCTCAAGTTGCTGGGATTACAGGCATGCAGCACTGTGCCTGGCTCTTAACCTTTTGAGGATCAGGCATACCATTTTCCAAAGTGACTGCGCCATTTCCCATTCCCACCCCCGTGTGGGCGTCATAATGACCCCAAGTGGGAAGGTTCAGCTCCTACGCCATCATCAATGCTTACTGTGCATCTTTTCCATTGCAGCCCTCCTAGCGTATGTGATGTCATGCCCTCGCTGCCTGTGCCTTAAATGCTGCCCGCAGCCCTTTGTTCACTTGCTTTTCCTAGAGCAGCTCATTCATTTTTGCCTTTGATTGTCATATATGTTAACTACTAGCAAAGGCACCTGTTTACTCAAAACAGTGCTGGGGACACTGATAGATCCTTGTCCTTCCAGCCTCCATTTCTAGATCCAGTGCTGACCATATGCTTTCCCCAGACAGGTCATAAAAGTATTAGTTTCCACTCTGCTTTTCAGTCAGTCGTGATCCGGCCACACCAGCCTGCCTGATGTTAAAGACTCCATTCACCTCACTTGGACTCCCATAGTTCCTGTATGTTCCCAGCTTCCCTCAGACTTTCTCCAGATAATCTATTCTGTGAGTGAGCTGAGGATGCTGTTGCTACTTGAATTTCTCCCAGATGATACCCTATCTCTAAATTCTGGGGGTCACCAGATGTCATGACTATGCATGAATACAGAAGCCATTTCCTTAGAAACAACTTAGATTTCAAAAGACTGTTCATAAATGTATCTTTTAGTCAGGGCATAGTGACATTTCATAATGCTTCTGTGGTTCCTGGAGTTGATAGAGCTTTCATCCAGTATGTTTAAGGCTCTGTAATTTGGTAGATGGGCTACTTTATTTCCTATTTTCAACCTAAAGAACTAAAGAGGCATATGAAGGCATAATAGGAAGTATAGTTTTTTGGTTTTGTTTTTTGTGTTTTTTTTGCACCAGGGATTAAACCCAGAAGCATTTAATCACTGGGCCATGTCCCCAGCCCAGAAGTGTAATTTGTGGGAAGCCCTCCATGTGGTAGTCCCAGGGATCTCAAAATACCTGAGCCAAGGTCCTTAGCTAAGGATCCAGTTAACAAGATGAGTGGGAAAAGGATGCAGCTCACATTCATGATAAGTGAAAGCAAGTAGCAGGTGATCTAAGTGTTAGAGAAAATGACGATCTTTTCTAAGGATATAATTTGAATAGATTGTTTGAATTTTTAAAGGTAGATGAGTAATACCAGCCGGGCATTTGACAGGTGAGAGGTGAGAGGCTGTGGCCCTGGAAGTGAAGTGGTCTCACCTAGCCAGTGCTTTCCTGCTTGGTGACTAAGTTTGCTTGTTGGCCCTAGATTCACAGAAGTCACAGTGAAAGCCTCATAGCCTTCCTCAGATCCCTAAATGTTCTTCTGGGCACAGTGGCAGGGAGCAGTGCGTTCCTTCTGGAGAGATCACCTTCCTCACCTGCCACCTTCCTGCCTAACAGCCAAAACCTGAACTCAAGGGAGGACTGTGTCTCTGAAGTAGAAAACAGGACAGCCACAGACAGTATATGTGTATTTAGTGGCTTTGCATGTAAAATGGAACCACTTTCAGGTTGTTTTTGGTGTGACCATTTTTTTTTTAAAGTAAACAAACATCATTGGTGAAAAAATGTACCACTTTGATCTGAAACACCATGTATTCTGTCCCAGTACAGAATGACAGGTATTCATGCTAAAGCTGCAAAGTCTGGCTGTGGTTTTGAATTTGGTCTTTACTGGTTAAATGTTCAGAGTTCCGTGTACTGAAACCTGGCATCAGAGGTTGTTTTAGGCACGTTGAATCCCTCAGTAGAATTCTCCAGTCTCAGTAGCTTCCTTATTATGTTTTTGTGTCAGGATAATGTTGAATTACTAGATGCTCTGGGGCATACCTGTAAACCTGGCTACTTGGGAGGCTGATGCAGGAGAATCATAAGTTTGAGGCCAGCCTCAGCAATTTGTCAAGTACCTGTCTCAAAAATACACATATACATACATGCATATGTAAATCAATCAATGGGCTGGGGATAAAGCTGGTAGAGTGCCCCTCTGGGTTAAATCTCCAGTATTACCAGGAGGAAAGGTGGGTAGGGGAGAGAGAAAGAAAGATCAAATTAAAAAATATTGCCTACTCAGTTCTTTGATTCAGGAAGGATTTTGTTTTTTTTTTAACCCTGGTGAGATGGAATGCTTTTCAAAAGTTCTCTTCCTGAACTCCACTGAGCTCCTTATATTGCTGTGAATACCTTATGTGTCAAATGTATCAAGGAATAAGTTTGTGAGGTTAAAGTGGGACTCTCAAGGCCATTGTAGAATACTGAGGGCCTATTCGGATTTGCCTTTGTGGAGCTGACAACGAGGCTCCACCTCTTAAGTCCTCTGAGTTCCCTCCCCTTGCAGTAGGAGTGACTTTGGGAACATATGTTTCCAAACAGTTTTGTTTTTAGTCTAAATTCCATCCAGACATAACACCATGAAGGAAAAAGCTAGAGTCCCTGCACTGTTCAGGACCTATTGGTGGGGGATCCTCCCACACACCAGAGAATGGGGAGGAAGGAATTCTTTAGTACCAGAGGCAGCAATTTGAACTAATGGATATCCTGCTGAGAGGCCTTTTTTGTTTTTTGAATCTGAACCAAGGACAAAGAGGTTTGATCCTTGCCCAGTTAATAATGAGGTCTGTCAGGAGCCAGAATGCAAGAAACTCAAATACTTACTGTCCTTGGTCTGTGAAGATTCCTTAGAACCTTTTGGGGACACCAGATGCTAACTGGATCTTTTCAAAGATTGGTCTGACTGTGGGAGGGAGAGGTTGATGAGCAGTGAAAATGGGAGCTTCCCTAAGGCTTTGTTCTGGAAACAACTGTCTGCAGATGGGACTTCAAGGACATGTAGATAAATAGAAGAAAAGAGAGTTTACAGTTGGAAATGAACACTGTAGTTGTAAAAATGGGGTCAAAGGAACAGACAAATGATGCAACACAGAATGAACTAAGATAAAGTAGCCTCAAAATTATGAAAACAGGAAATAATGAATAAATATTGTGAATACAGTGGCTCCCTTACACTACGCAAGGTTTTGCTTTCTGTGGTTTTTGTTACCTGGGTTCAACCACAATCCAAAAAGTTTTAAATGGAAAATTTCAGAAATAAAAAATTTATGTGCTTTTAAATTGTGCAATGTCCCACTCTGTCCTAGCTGGGTCATCTTGGTTATCATATTGACTGTGGGGTGTCAGTGCTCATGTTCAAGAGCTCTTATTTTTTAAGGTCCCAGAGTATGAGAGTAGTAATGCCAGCAATTTCATTAAAATATATTGTTATAATTATTCTTCATTATTATAAATCCTTTATTGTACCTGGTTTGTAAATTAAACTTTAGTATGTGTTTATACCTATGATATTCAAATAGAAAATATTGGATTCAATACTATCTGTGGTTTCAGAGATCCATTGGAGGTCTTAGAATGTATCCACCACAGATAAGGTGAGGCTACTGTAGCCTAACTTTGATACTCTTTTTTTTTTTGGTGGTACCGGGGATTGAACTCAGGGCACTTGACCACTGAGCCACATCCCCAGCTCTATTTTGTATTTTATTTAGAGACGGGGTCTCACTGAGTTGCTTAGCTCCCTGCTTTTGCTGAGGCTGGCTTTGAACTCATGATCCTCCTGCCTCAGCCTCCTGAGCCGCTAGGTAACTTTGATACTCGTCTCCAGGTTTAATAGAGAGTCATGTTGTTACTGAGTTGGGGCCTTCCAAGAAACAGGCAGTGTAAAGACTTCCTTCTTAAAACCCCAATTCTTGTGATAAAGTCAGAAAGATTTCAGACATGTTGCTCAAAGTAACTGGCATGAGTTTATTGAAAGGGTAGGAAAGGGGAAAGGGGACACTCTCAAGGGAGAGAGTGGGTCCTCTCAGAGGGTAAGGGGACAGTGCACCTCTCCTGTGCTCTGGTTTTATCCATCCAGAGAAGTTTCCAGAGAGTCCTGCCCAGATCCATCTCTTCACTTTTCACCGATCGGGGTGACATCAGACTTTGAAGTCCCCACTGCCATGACAACTCTAGGTCATTTTGGCCCAGGATCCTAATTGGATTCCTTTTTTTTTTTTTTTTTAATATTTTTTTAGTTGTAGATGGATGTAATGTCTTTATGTATTTGTTTGTTATGTGGTGCTGAGGCGCTCTACCGCTGAGCTACAGCCCCAGCCCCTCTAATTGGATTCTTAACCATACATTCTTAGAGATTTGATGGTTTGGAGGAAGTATCCTTATCTTCTGGAATCTGGTCTGTGAAAAGGGTCACAAAAGTCTCCCCCTTCAAAATAACTTGGGTTCCTTTTATCAACTTTATTTCTTGCCTGCATTTATCCACTTAGGCCAGACAGGGCTGCAGGTAAATTGCTTATTGGCAAAGAAAACACTTGGGGATCAGCACAGTGGGCCCATTTTGTAGAATTATTCTCTTTACCTCATGTTCCCACCATCCTCATCTGTCTGTCCTCTAACAATGTGACTTTGGCTAAATTGTAACCTGAATACATTCTTCAAAACTTTTTAAAAATCTGCATTCATTTATTCATTCATTGATTCAGTTAAGCATAGGTGCCAGTCACTCTGGGGTGTGCTGGGGATGTAAGTCTGAACAGCAGACAGTTGTTATCTCTGGAGCACTGGACTTCAGGTAAGGGAAAAATAGAACATAGAGTGTGAACTCCAGGAGCGAATGTTGGAGGTAGTGGAGTCAACTCAGTTCTAACTTCTCTTGGCTTTTGGGGTCACATCAGAATAAAGGAATGCTTCTCCCTGTCTTTGGACACTGAGGGTGTGGTGAGGAGGTGGTTTGTAATAGGGACTAGTGTGCTACCCTCTCCAGCTGGCTTGAGTGTAATCACAGAGGTTGGGTATTTTGGGGGTGAGGTATTTCAGTTTCAGCGAGACAGTTTCTGCAGTCTTCGCATAAGTCTAAAATTATCATTCGACATGCCGGCTTTCATCAGTGTGGGTTTTATTTTTGGATGCTTGGTCTGTATTTGTGTAACAGATGTGAGGACTTTTTCTGTTAGAGCTATTGAGGGCTTCTGAGCCCTGGAAAAGAGTCTAAGAAGCTCACAGACACGTTCACTCCAGCCCCTTCCACTCCCTCCTAAAGAAGATAAATTAAGATGCTTAATTTGATGCTCTAAAAATAACATGCAGGAGCTATACAATTTAAGTTACTTATGTCCAAGTTCCCTTGAGGACAGCTCTGGGGAAGGGAGAGGGTCTAATGGGAGAAGGGAGTTGGGACAACCCAGAAGAGCACCTCATCTCAGCTCTCTGCTGGTCCTTTTGGCTTCCTATCTTTGGAGTAAGTTATCACTAGTTGTCACTTGCCTTTGAAATGTTAATTTGTACTTCAGCAGTTAACAGTTCCCATAACTCCTCAGCTATTCTTGCTGATAGTGCAAGGGTGGGCAAAGGTTCCCTATAAAGAGCTTGCTAGTAAGAACTGCGGCTGTGGGCTGTCATTGTAGTACAAAGGCAGCCCAAACAACATGCCAACAACTGAGCATGGCTGTGTTCCAATAAAACTTTATTTACATAAACTGGAGGCTGGCTGGATCTGACCCACGGCTGTTTGCTGACTCCAGTATTAGATCCATGGTGGCTCCAGGCAGTTTACACGCAGTTAACTCTCCCTTCTTGAGGGAGTGGCTTAAAGCTGTTACCAGAGACGTTGGCCACTTGCCCCAAAAATCAAGTGGAAAAAGAATAGTGGGAAACAGGAAAGGAACTTTAATCCATATTGCCATATTTGGAAGTGGGGGGGGGTGCGTTTGTACAGAGCTGAAGGTTTAAATAGAGGAAGAATTGGGTTGGGCGGGAGAGGCATGCATGGTCAAGCAGACTTGGTCAAACTGTGGTCATCTCAGTTCTGATCACACAGAATCTTATCTTTGTCCCTGCTCAGGGAGTAATCTCTATTTGCTTTGCAGGATGTTTATCCATCAGAGCTGTGATCCTGGAAGGTGGCAATTTGGTAATTGCTTCTGCTGGGGGTGGGGAGCAGTCTCATCATGGGCCATCTGCTTCCAAGGCTCCCTGTCTCTGGAAAGTGTTGAGCAAAGACTGGAGACTTCTAGTTCCCCTCTCCAGGAGGTTTGGAACAGAGCATTATAAAAGCTGGCAGTTGAATATTTCTGCAAATCCTGAAAATACTTTATTCTTTTTTTTTTTTTTTAAATATTTATTTTTTAGTTGTAGGTGGACACAATATCTTTATTTTATTTTTTATGTGGTGCTGAGGATCGAACCCAGTTCCTCCCGCGTGCTAGGCGAGCACGCTACCACTGCGCCACAACCCCAGCCCCAAATACTTTATTCTTATCTTGATGGTCTCAGTCTTGAAAAGGGAAGAAATAGGTTAGATATATTTAGGGATTGTAAACCTTGTATTACCGGTTTATAGGCACACTCTAGTTGAGTAGCCTGCCTACATGCAAAACTGAGCAGGAATCTGACCCAACGTTTAGGATAATAAGGGAGATTAATAGAAAATGAAGGTGGAGAAGCTAAGCTTTTTTCTACTTTAGTTACCCATTGGACATCTGCAGGCCAAAGTGAAAAGTCAGTGCTTCTTAGAAAGGGCAGTCACCCCAAGTTCCTGTTAGAAAACCTGTGTATATGTGGCTTTGTGTGTGTGTGTGTGTGTGTGTGTGTGTGTGTGTGTGTGTGAGATTGGGTTTATGAGATTTTGAAATAAATGGGAAATCGTTTATAGGTAAAACTGATTTTTACATATGGAAATCAAATATTTTTGTCACAGGAGAGTGGAGAAGTAAAGCCCTAAACCTTAGTTTTTGTGTTCTGACAAAAGAAAATTTGAAGTCAGACACAAAAAGCCAAGCAAGGACATTTTATTATGAGTGAAAGTACAGTAGGGCTCAGGCAGAGCACCCTTGAGAGAGAGTAGGGTCGTCTCCTGAGCAGAGCAAAGAAAGACAAAGGAGACGGTGCTGCTTCCAGACTTACTGCTGTTTGAACTTTACCAGGAAACAGCTGCCACCTCCTGCAGTCTTTACTAATCAGATGCTCAACTCCTCCTTCACTAGGGCAGGGGAGATTTTGACCCTAGTGGGTCCTTTCTGGAACAGTCCTGGGGATCATCCTTTTCAGGGGCTTCATCTGCAAGTCAGTCCTATGTTAATGTGAGTGCTGGGGTCAATGACTGGGCAGACTTTACCTTAGTGTGCCAGTGCTATTAACAAAATTTCCCTTCTGAAATACTTTGAGAAACCTGTGGTCATAAATCCTAACTTCACAGTGACTTCAGAAGGCCCTGTCAGGAGGTAGCCCCATTGATCTTTTCTTTCTTGACATATTTCTTAATTGGCTCCCTTTGTTTCTGTTTATTGCCAGAGTTTGTGCACCTGTTGTTTTTCTATAAGTAACTCAATTACTCATTTGCCTTAAAAAAGCAATTTAATGAAAACCTGTGATAACCCTTCCATGTTATTGGATTGCATTCCACTGCTCATTGCTAACTACAACCTAACATTTTGATGATCTCACAAGTTTTGAGGATAAAGAAAATGAGCATGGGGGCATTCTAGCTTCCCTGAGGCCAGGAAGCCTGAATTCCAGGTCTATGTGTAATGGGAAGGATGCTGAGGCTGGGAACCTAAATGTTTGGGTACTTATTCACAGCACTGGGAACAAGTAACCAGGGGCTCTCAGGATCTTGAGATTATAGGTGTGTTGGGGTCCCATAGGTGTGTTGAGGATAGTAGGTTCTTTTTTTGTTTTTTGGTACTGGGGATTGAACCCAGGGGCACTTAACCACTGAGCCACATACCCAGCCCCTTTTTAATATCTTATCTAGAGTCAAGGTCTTGCTAAGTTGTTTAGGATGGCTTTGAACTTGTGATACTCCTGCTTCAGCCTCCTGAGCTGCTAGGATTACAGGTGTGCACCACCATACCCAGTGAGGATAGTAGATTCTTATGTTCTAGTTGAGGTAAAAGATCAAGAACAGTCCAAATCAACTATGAAAATACTTGAAATATCCATACAATAGAGCATACAGTCATGTGTATACGGCATTTCACTAGAAAGTTAACTTCTTGTTAGGATGAAAATGAAGCTAACACTTGTTTTTTGAAGCTGGGAATTGAACCCAGGGCCTTGAACATTCTAAACAAGTGCTTTGTCACTAAGCTATATCCTCGGTCCTTAGTGTGGATTTTAAACCTTTTTTATTCACTGCTTATATCCCCCCTACCTAGAACAGTACCTGTACATAGTAGATGGAAATGAGCGGATGATCAAACCCTGTGCTGTATTATATTTGTATAGGTGTATTATATAGTATGTGGCAGGGAATAAAGAGTATATGTGCAAACTATAATTTTACTGGGTTTTTCAAAATTACACAGAAGGCAGTCGTACATATAGTTGCATTTGTATATAATGTGTCACCGGTGTATTCCATGCTCACACATTTGAGAAGAAAGCTAAGCTGATTTAGTTAGTGAAGTGATTTTCACTTAGGCTCTGAGCAGCCCCTGAATGTTTGCATTTCCCTGGTTTCCAGGCTGGCCTTATCTCTGTCTCCCTCCTCCTCTTCACATTCCTCTCCAGGAGGATAGCGTCCTTTTCTGTGCCTGTGCTGGCTACTCCCAGATCTTTATCTCTACTCTAGCTAGCTCTCTTTCCAGAATACCCTGTTGAGCCCTCTGTTGACACAGGCTCCTCCAGTGCAACCTGCCATTAAGCGATTTACTGCTCCACCACCTCAGAACTGTTCAGTTGCCATTCCTTTCCAATTTGGCCTGCTAACCTTGAAACCAGGATTCCTAGTCCTGAGTTCCTCTACCTTTATTCCTAGGCCACCTCTAATCAAATCAGACTGTCCAGGGGCTGAGGTTGTGGCTCAGTGGTGGAGCGCTTGCCTAACAAGTGTGAGGCACTGGGTTCGATCCTTCGCACCACATAAAAATAATTAAAATAAAGGTATTGTGTCCACCTACAACTTTAAAAAATATTTAAAAAAAAAAGGACTGTGTATCGTTGGCCCTATTGCTTCATTCAAGAGCCACGTCATTCTTTACTGGGATTTGCTCCTGTTTCTCCTTCAGATCAGTCATTATTGTGATTCTTTGCATATTCTACTTCCAGTTTTACCTGATTCCTCAAAGGAGGTTGAAATTCACAGAATCTATTATGTTTCTGTGGAAGAGACCTCTTCTTCCCATCTTAGTCTTTTGTGAATTGTCTTGTTTGGACTGAGAGCTTATTTAGCAGTTTGCTTAGGGTCGTTTTCTAGCTGTTTAATCATGAGTTCCATGAAAAGAGGAGCTGTGCCTCTCAGGGTAGTCCCTCCTGGCATGCTCATCGAGGCTCTGAAGACGTACCATTTGGGAACATGGACATCCTGGTTTGAGAGGTGGCTGGGTGAGGTAAAACCAGAGTCTAGAATTTTAATTCCTCCTTTTGGCTTTTAATCACAACACAATGTAGACTTTTCTCTTAAAAGTTGTTCAGATACCTAAACAAAAGAAGTGAGTACTGGTTGTTATTACTGTATTTTAAATAAGGCCCCCAGATTCCTAAAAGGGCCTCCGGATGCTCACTTACTGAGCCAAGAGCCTTGACTGTTGAAAGAGGCCCTCCTCCCAGGGAGAGAGGAAGCTGGTTCAGTATTGTCTGTCACACATGTGTTGTCCACTGCTGGGGTAACAGGCAGACACCACTGTCACAGACCCTGAAATTCTTTATGGCCAAAATAAATCATCCTGGAAACTTTGAAAATGAGTGGAATCTCAGGAAGGGGCGAGGCTGACCGTGATGCTTCTCATTCCAATTTTTTTTTTCAAGTGAGGAATAAGCAAACAGAACTTGCAGATCTTGTTCTTCTAGTTTCAGTGGGCTTGATTTGTCACTCATGCTGAGCTGTCTAAGCTTTTGGTTTCACTGGATGCACTAGAGAGTCATACAGTGAAGTGTGAGAATAATTAGCTTTGTTAATATCACATTTTCATCTCTCAAATTATACTATGTTATAGAACCATGATTTTCCCCTTTCTCTCCATTTCCGTAAGAACCACTCCAGAATCTATGCTTTTTTTCTAAGTTTGCAGCATCTGAGGCCCTTGACCAAAAAGACCTGCAGGCCTTTCTGTAGCTCTGGCTGGGGGACATTGCTATGCATCTCTTATTTGTGGGCAGAATTGTGTGGATCTTCTTCTAGCTTCCTTCTCCTTGAGCTTAATACTTGTGTTCATGTTTTGGAAATGTTTTCCCCAGAATTTTGAGTCAGATATACTTTGTTTTGGGGTGACTGGGTTGTGAAAGACAGGTAGGTGAGTGCCACTTTTTTGAAATTCAGTTCTTATAGACTCCTGCCTTGGAAGGACTTACCTTATTGAAAGTTAGCCTTTTTTTTCTTCCCCTGTTAATCTGTTGTCAGTGTATTTCATAGACTAAAAAGTATCAAACCCTTGAAGTAGGGGACTCCTCTGACTTTGAGAGTAACTTCCTCATGCTGGAGTGGAGGCTGAGGGGCTATCCCTGCTCAGAGGCCAAAGAGGCGGAGAAAGGAGACTGCCCTGCCCCAAGCTGTCTAGCACAGGCTAACCAAATCTGTTTCCTGACTGTTGTCCCATTTTGTCATCTCTTATCTTTTAAAAGCTTTGTTTCCAACTCCTAAGATAGTTTTTTTTTTTCTTTTCTCTTTTTGTGGTGCTGGGGATTGAACCCAGGGCCTTGTGCATGTGAGGCAAGCACTCTACCAACTGAGCTATATCCCCAGCCCTGAAGATGGGATTTTTGAAACAAAAACATTCTTCTATGTTCCCTCGAAGCCGGCTTTGAATAAAACTTAAGCTCTGAGCTCTGAGATGCCCAGCTGCCCCCATTTTGAGATCAGAATTCATCCACCAACCTGGGTGTGGTGGCCTGTGCCTGTGATCCCAGCAGCTTGGGAGGCTGAGGCAGGAGCATCTCAAGTTCAAAGCCAGCCTCAGTAATTAGCAAGGCACCAAGCAACTTAATGAGACGCTGTCTCTAAATAAAATATAGAAAGGGATGAGGATGTGGCTCAGTGGTTAAGCACCCCTGGGTTCAATCTTTGGTACCAAAAAAAAAAAAAAAAAAAACAAATATACCAGTCTCAGTAGTCTATGCAGTGTGCCTGCCTCTGTCCTCTGGAAGTTCTTTTTATGTAATACATAGTGCCTTAGAATCAAGGAAGTTAATTCCGACAACTGTGTAGTGATAACTATGGGTTAGGAATAGTGGTAAGCACTTCACAAGGATTATCTGATGTAATTCTCAGGACAACTCCATGAGATCATTTCATTTTACAGATGGGGAAATTGAGACTGGGGGGAGGTGTAACTTGCCTAGGTTGGCAACGGAGTCAGGGTTGGAATTCCATGTGAGCTGTTTATACCTAATGACAGTTTGTGGCTTTGCGGTTGGTTACTTTGAAGGTTGGGAGGAAACCCCTTGCTTTCAGAGGCCTGCACAGAAACAACACAGACTCAGTGTGAGCTGGACTTGTGGGACACGTCCTTGGATGCCCAGACAAGACTTAAGAGGCAATACTTCCCCGGTGTGGAATTTGTGTGTGATGTCTGTTTTCTTTTTCCAAAACTGGGATGGAATTTGGAACAACAAATATTTAAACAGAGCAAATTCCTTTTGCTAAAATCTTGTCTGCTTATTCAAATAGGTGGTTCTTTGCCTAAAAATACTTACTACTTACTGAGTCACCCACAGAGCTAAAGGAGACTTGGTTAATATTTGGAGCAGAGGGTTATTTGCCTACTTTTATTCTGGATGAAATGTGAGATACCACATACTCACCATTGGATGAGCCTAAGGGGTTCTGGGCACAGTCAAAGGGACCTGTGTCTGTTGGTGGTTAGAGGGAGAAAGAAAGGAGAGTAGTGGTTTGGGGGTGGGAAGGTGGAGAGGAGGGTAAAGGTGAAAGATGGGCTGAAAAGATTGGTGAAAGATGTTGACAGAAACGTTGTATCACAGTGTGAGGAGGGTGTTTTAGGAATTAATGTTGCTTATAGAGTGAAGAGAGAAGAAAATAATTTAATAGATATCACAGACCAATAAATCATATAAATAAAACAGCCTAATAAATAAGATCATGTAGTTTTTCCTTTATAAATATAGCTTTTACAGATTTAAAGCAATTATTACCTCCTGGTCACTGATACTGCTAATACAGATGTGATTTTTGTTTTGGGTTAGGGTCGCTGAAACACTGATTTTGTGCCTGGGTCCCCACTGCTCCTGTATCTGAAGATTTGAACCATGCCGGATGTGCATCCACTTTGCAGCACAGCTAATAAGTTCACACTCTTTCAGAAAGCACTCAGATGGCTTCCCTGCATGGGGGTCTCCCTGTGTTTTTGTGTTCAGTCCTAGCTGCTGCTGGGAAGCATTATCCAGACCAGGTGTTCTCACTAGGAGGCTCCAGGGTGCCCCAAACTGTGTGTGTTAAAAAACAGACTCCTGGTGAGGCTTCCACCTTTTCTAGTGGAACTCCCCTCCATCCCAGAGAGCAAAGTGTTAAAAAGGAAGAGCCCTCCCTGCAATCCTCCACTTGACAGTGCTGCCAGCTGGGAATTCTATCTACAGAATTTCTATTCTGCCTGCCCCTAGTCGACCTTTGTCTGTTACTGGTGGCCTTCAGACATGCCTTTCTACCTCACATCTGCCCCTTCCAAACTGTCCTCCACTTTGTACACAGATGTTTTAGTTTACATTCCCTACAGAGTGGGGGCCAGACTTCCAGGCTGGCCTTTCCCAGCAAGACCTGTCTTCTCTACCTTCCTCACTTGCCAAAGAATACAGTTGTTAGGATAAGTTTATTCATGTAATAGTGGTCCATTTCACTTTTTTTTTTCTTTTGGTACCAGGGATTGAACTCAGGGGTACTCGACCACTGAGCCACATCCCCAGCCCTATTTTGTGTTTTATGTAGAGACAGGGTCTCACTGAGTTGCTTAGTGCCTTGCTGTTGCTGAGGATGGCTTTGAACTCGCGATTCTCTTGTCTCAGCCTCCCAAATTGCTGGGATTACAGGCTTGCGCCACCACGCCCAGCTCCCAGCCCTATTTTTTTGTGTGATTATTTAGAGACGGTCTCACTGAATTGCTTAGCGCCTCTCTGTTGCTGAGGCTGGCTTTGAACTTGTAATTCTGTCTCGGCCTCCCAAAGTGCTGGGAGTATAGGCTTGCGTCACCACGCCTGGCTTCCAGTCACCTTTTGAATATAGCCCTTGCCGCTTATTTAAAAGGGGCAGGTTTTTCTTTTCCTCTTTTCCCTCTCCCCCTCCCTAACCTTGGGGAAGGACGAGATTACCTGGAGTTATCTGTGCTCCTCTGGAAGAAGATGTCACTGAAAGCAGGAGGAAGTGACCATCTCCCAAATTAACAAGTGAATTTCAACACACCTTCGTGGCATATCTGGGACCCCCTGCCTGGGCACACCTGGAATGCAGCTTTGAATAGCTTCTTTAAAAGCCCTCTTTTTTACCTGATAGACAGAACCATAGCCTCTGGGACTGGAGTCCCCTGTGTTTCTCCTTTGCTAGCAAAGCAATAAACCTTTTTTTTTCTTCTCAAAACCCTGTAGTCATTATTAAATTGGCATGACTTTGCATTGGGGATCAGAACCAAGCTTTCGGTAACATTCAGTTCAACTATGTACCAATTATTATTGTATGGGGAGTACTTAACACAAAAACATTATGCATTGTTTATCTGAAATTTAACTAGTTTTTCTGCACTTAATCTGGTAACCCCGTGTGTGTATGTGTGTGTGCATGTGTGTGTATATGTTGTATGTCTCTTTGGTATCATAGAGAAGTTCAAACTTTTCCTGAGGGTGTTACTGGGTGGCACTATAACCCCTGGAAAGAGGTTAGGGTCTACCTCGCTGTTCCACATGTATTTGGAGTCAAATTATTAGGAAAATAAATTTTATTCAAAGCCAGCTTTGGGGGAAGATAGAAGACTTTTTTGTTTCAAAAATTCTATCTTTGGAGATCGAAAGAAAGCTTTTAAAAGACAAGAGGTGGCAAATGGGACAACAGGCAGGAAATAGATTTGGTTAGCCTGTGCTAGACAGCTTGGGGCAGGGGGCAGCCTCCATTCTTGGCCTCCTGGGCCTCCACTCCAGCATGAGGAAGTTGCTGTCAGTTTCAGAAAGGTCCCCTACTTCAGTCTGTTTCAAGGGTTTGATACTTTTTAGGGTAGGAAATATGCCAACCATAGATTGATTGGGGACGGACATGCTCCTGCACAGAAGCCACACAAGGTAGGAGACTCAAGGAAAGAAAGACCTAGATTGTTGAAGTTTACATGTATCTTGTATTACACAAAGGAGTATGGGTTTGGGGATTTTGCAGAGGAGGTAGCAACACAAGCCATGGGGCATTCAAGAGAGGAACTGGTTAGGGATCCAGGTCTAATTATGTGGTGTTTCCCTTGCAGTAGCCCTCAGAGGACAACTGTCTGGGCCTCTGGGCTTGTGCCAGGTGTCAGAACCCTGCCCCCAACCCCATCTCTTCTTTCTGTGAAAAGAACTTTCCTAGGCAAAATGTGGATCTTAGAGAAAAAGCCTCTGTTTGCATCCACTGCTTAGATGCTAATATGGATAGATGGAGGTCCTTTAAGAAAGGACAGATTTTCAGAGACTTTGTGTCTGCAGTTTCTCTGAATAATCGTCTTGAAATATGTTGGAGAAATATATTGGGGGGGGTATTCTCCCACAGTAGCAAAATTTCTCAACAAAACACTGGCAAATTGCATACAAAAACATATTTAAAAGGGTAGTGTGCCATGATCAAGTGGGGTTCATCCCAGGGATGCAAGGTTGGTTCAACATATGGAAATCAATAAACATAATTTATCATGTCAATAGACTTAAAGACAAGAATCACATGATTATCTCAATAGATGCAGAAAAAGCATTTGACAAAATTGAGCATCCATTTATGTTAAAAACACTAGATAAACTAGGGATAGTAGAAACATACCTCAACATTGTAAAAAGCTATATACGCTAAACCCAAGGCCAACATCATTCTAAATGGAGAAAAACTGAAAATATTCCCTCTAAAAACTGGAACAAAAGCCGGGAGCTGTGGCTCAAGCCTGTAATCCCAGCACTTAGGGAGGCTGAGACAGGAGAATTGCGAGTTCAAAGCCAGCCTCAGCAACGGCGAGGTGCTAACTCAGTGAGAGCTTGTCTCTAGATAAAACACAAAATGGGGCTGGGGATGTGGCTCAGTGGTTGAGTGCCCCTGAGTTCAATCTCGGTACCAAAAACAAAAACAAAAAAAAAATGGAACAGGACAGGGATGCTCTCTTTCACCACTCCTATGTAACATAGTCCTTGAAACCCTAGCCAGAGCAATCAGACAAAAGAAAGAAATTAAAGGGATACAAAAAGGAAAAGAAGATCTCAAACTATCCCTATTTGCCAATGACATGATTCTATGTTTAGAAAACCCAAAAAACTGTGCTAGAAAGCTCCTAGAACTCATCAATGAATTTAGCAAAGTAGCAGAGTTTAAAATCGATACCAATAAATCAATTGCATTTCTATACATCAAGGATATATAAGTTGAAAGAGAAATCAGGAAAACTATCCCCCTTACCGTAGTAGTAGCAGCCTCAAAAAAAAAAAAAAAAAATAGGGAATCAACCTAACAAAAGAGGTGAAAGATCTCTATAATGAAAACTACAGAACACTAAAAAAAGGAATTGAAGAAGATCTCAGAAAATGGAAAGATCTCCCATGTTCCTGTATAGGCAGAATCAATATTACCAAAATGGCCATACTGTCAAAAGCTCTATGCAGATTTAATGCAGTTTCTATAAAGATTCCAATGTCATTCTTAACAGAAATAGAAAAGCAATCATGAAACTCATTTGAAAAATAAGAGACCCAGAATAGCCGAAACAATCCTTAGCGTGAAAAGTGATGCAGGAGGTATCACAATACCAAACCTTAAAGTCTGCTATAGAGCTATAGGAACAAAAACAACATGGTATCGACACCAAAACAGACATGAAGACCAATGGACCAGAACAGAAGACACAAGACACACCTTCATAAATACAGTTATCTCATCTTAGACAAAGTCACCATAAATGTATATTTGAGAAAAGATATTTTCTTCAACAAATTGTGCTGGGAAAAACTGGAAATCCATATGTAATAGAGTGAAATTAAACCCCTATATCTCACCCTGTACAACTCAACTAAGAGTGGATAAAGGACCTAGGCATTAGACTAGAGACCCTGCACTTACTAGAAGAAAAAGTAGGGGCTGGGGTAATGGCTCAGCGGTTGAGCGCTTGCCTCGCATACGTGAGGCACTGGGTTCGATCCTCAGCACCACATAAAATAAATAAAGGTATTGTGTTCATCTACAACTAAACAAAATATTTAAAAAAAAAAAAAGTAGGCCCCACTCTCCATCATGTCGCCTTGGGAACCAAATCTCTCAACTACTCAACAAGACTCCTTCCTAAAGCACAAGAAGTAAAATCAAGAATAAGTAAATGGGATGATATCAAACTGAAAAGCTTCTTCACAGCAAGGGAAACAATCAAGAACATGTACAGAGATCCTACAGACTGGGAGAAAATCTTTACCATCAGTGCTTCAGGTAAGGCACTAATTTCCAGGATTTATAAAGAATTCAAAAAATTTAACACCAGAAAAATAAATAACTCAATAAATGGGCAGAGGAACTGAACAAACACTTCACAGAAGGAATATGAATGGTCAAAAAAATCTTTGAAAAGGTGTACAATATCTCTAGCGGTTAGAGAAATGCAAATTAAAACTACTCAGATTCCATTTCACTCCAGTCAGAATGGCAATTATCAAGAATACAAGCAACAATAAATGGTGGCAAGGATGTGGAGAGAAAGGTTCTCTCATACATTGTTGGTGGGACTGCAAATTGGTGCAACCACTATGGAAAGAAGTATGGAGATTGCTTAGGAAACTTGGAATGGAACCACCATTTGACCCAGTTATCCCACTACTTGGCATATACCCAGAGGACTTAAAAATAGCATATTACAGTGACACAGCCACATCCATGTTTATAGCAGCTCAACTCACAAATGCCAAGCTATGGAAACAACCCATGTGTCTTTCAATGGAAGAATGGATAAAGCAAATGTGGTGTGTGTGTTTATATGTATATATACACACACACACACATATGTACACACACATACACATATGCATACATATACGGTGGAATATTACTCAGCTATAGAGAAGAATGAAATTATGGTATTTGCCAGTAAATGGATGGAACTGGAGAATATCATGTTAAGTGAAATAAACCAATTCCAAAAAACCAAAGGCCAAATGTTCTCCGATTTGTGGATGTCAACCCAACAAGGGAGGCTGGCGAGGGGAATAATCAACTCGATTAGACAAAGGGGAGGGAGGAGGGAGGGGACTAGGAAAGACAGTAGAATTTAACTGGTCATAACTTTTCTAGCCTTATATTTGTATATATAACTATAAGAATGGGAACCTAAGTAGAATAAGTTATGCTCTTATGTATGCATATTCTGCCAAAATACATTCCACTGTCATGTATAACAAAAAACAAACAAAAAATCACAGTAGCCTGGTCAAATAAATACAATGGCATCTCTTTATGGCCTCTCTCTTGCTCTGATATAAAAAAAATTGCAGTTTTAGGAGTTTTCTGGAAACAAAACATCAGACATTTCTTTACTGTCTGTTCATGAGAATGGAGCTATACTAATGGAGTCTGAGACACAATTCATTTCTGCCCAAGCCTTTTATTTGAGAGCATTTGGAAAAACATTTCAAATTTGGAAGTAGTCGTGGCTAGAGACCTTTTTAGGGGGAGGGAATTCTTGTTCTAGAAGAAGCCAGTTAAACTTAGCCTTCCTTATGTTTATGAAAATCTTTGCTTGTTTATTGGAAATCCTAGTTATTATTGTTTTAAAGAGCTTTTCTGGAGGAGAAACTAAATTCTCTTTCATGCTTTAATTTTACTTCCAGCTTTTGAGTCATTATTTCCCTTGTTGACATTTTTATTTTTTTCTTATGAATAACAGAACAGCTATCATGTGATCTTTAACTCCTTTTCTTAAGAGGGATCACCTTTGATGTTGATTAGAAGCAACTTCTTTTTAAACCACTGACTATTCATATGATATTCATAAAAATGTGCTACTTGTAGTCGGGAGCTACTCAGCTATGAATGGGTAAGCAGGGAAAAGATGATAAAGGGCCACTGAAGCCACACAAGCCTTATCTGACAGATAAGTACCTGGAAGACAGGGATTCCCTATGGTAAAAGCTCCCTCAGTCTTAATGACCATGTCTTCACGATTATTGTAATCAAGTCCAGGACTCTCCTTTATTACCTAACCTATGTCACAGCCCCCAGTCACCCCCAATCACCATGGTAGCCAAAACATCAAGTCCTTCAGAAAACTTGATGAGGGCTATTCAAGGGTAATGAACCAATTAAGAGACCTAGAAATTGAGGCAAAAACACGATGACTCAATTTCCTTAACTCCTACTCCATGGGCTCCACACCATTCTCTTGGACGTGGTCCATATAGTTCCTGTGCTGTCAGTCAGAAGTCAGGTGGATTTGGGTGGGACCCTGTAACCTTCCCTGGTGTTACAGAGCTGGATCCTTCCAAGAAACTGAGGCAGTGTGAAGACACCCCTCCCCCATTCAAACCCCAATTCTTGCCTTCACATCAGAAAGATTTCACGTATGTCACTCAGAGTAGCAGGCATGAGTTTATTGAAGCAATAGGAAAAGGGAAAGGGGATACTTTCAAGGGAAAGAATGGGTCTCTGTTGTACTCCAGTTTTATTAGGAATCCCAGAGAAGTCTCAAGAGAGTCCTGCCTAGGTCTACCTCTTGACTTTTGACTAACAGTAGAGTGATATGAGACTTTCAAGCCCCACCAGCCATGACAACTCTAGGTCACTTTGGCCCATGCTGACGGATTCTAATTGGATTCTTTTTTTTTTTTGGTACTGGAGATTGAACTCAGGGGCACTCGACCACTGAGCCACATCCCCAGCCTTATTTTGTGTTTTATGTAGAGACAGGGTCTCACTGAGCTGCTTAGCGCCTCACCGTTGCTGAGGCTGGCTTTGAACTCGCGATTCTCCTGTCTCAGCCTCCCTAAGTGCTAGGATTACAAGCTTGCGCCACTGTGCCCGGCTCTAACTGGATTCCTTTTTTATTTTTTTTTAAACATTTTTCAGTTGTAGGTGGACACAATATCTTTATTTTATTTATTTTTATGTGGTGCTGAGGATCGAACCTAGTGCCTCATGCATGCGAGGCAAGCACTCTACCACTGAGCCACAATCCCAGCCCTCTAACTGGATTCTTAACCACACATTCTTAGAGATTTTATGGTTAGGAGGAGTTATCCTTATTTCCCTGAGTTTCAAGATCTGGTCTGTGCATAGGGTCACAAAAGTTTCCCTCTTCAGCATAACTTGGATACCTCTTATCGACATTATTTTGGGCCTGCACTTCTCCTGCAGATAACAGGTAGTTTACTGAGGAATGTGACATAGCTTGTCCACTAAGGCCAGGCAGGGCTGCAGGTAAATTACTTTTTGGCACTAGTGGTTCCATTTTATAGAATTATTCTCTTCATTAGAATTATTAGAATTAGTCTCTTAACCTTGTGTTCCCATCATTTGCACTTGTCTGCCTTCTAACATGGAGACCCCCAATAAAACGGAGGGCAGGAGGGGCATTCCATCCCTCTTTCTGAGAAGATCTGCTTTCTCTCTTGAGAGTGTTTCCTTTTCCCCTTTCCTATCCCTTCAAGTAAACCCGTGCCTGTTACTCTGAGCAACATGTTTGAAATCTTTCTAACTTGATCTTAAGAATTGGTGTTTGAAGGTGTAGGGTGGTGTCTCTGCACTGCCTCAGTTTCCTGGCAGACTCCAGCCCTGTAACACTTGTTCTCTATGTGGAAGATTTTGATTATTCTGATAATAGGTTTTCCATTGAAAACTTCTAATTGGACTAGAATTAACTGTTGCCAACATTTATCAGAGAATGAAGACCCACAAATAAAAAGCTGCAGAAGATTAAGAAAACCTAATTAATAGCCAATTCAGAGAAAAATACAGATGGCCAGAAGTTTAAGAAAAGATTCTGAACCTTACTAGTTATTGAAGACGTACATCAGAGCAAGATACTAGTTTTTAGCCTCTGCATCATCCCCCATTCTCTACCTGTGAGCCACATCCCCCGCCCTTTAAAACTTTTTTTCTTTTCTTTCTTTTTTTTCTTGAGTACTGGGGATTGAACTCAGGGGCACTGGACCACTGAGCCACATCCTCAGCCCTGTTTTGTATTTTATTTAGAGACAAGGTCTCACTGAGTTGCTTAGTGCCTTGCTAAGTTGCTGAGGCAGACTTTGAACTCATCATCTTCTTACTTGAGCTAAACATTTTTTTTTCCTTCATTTTGAAAAAAGGTCTTGTTAAATTGCCTGGGTGGGCCTCGAACTTGAGATCCTCCTGCCTCAGCCTCCTCAGTCACTAGGCCTATGCCACCATGGCCAGCTAGTTCTTGGCCTTTAAATTTTATGTTCTTGTTGGGAAAGTGAACAATCTCAGATGTTACTGGAAGCATGTAAATTGCTATACCCTTTAAAAGTATGATTTAACTTTATGTCTTGGAATTTTAAAATGTAGATACCATTTGACCCACTAATTTCTAGCTCAGTAGTCTAAACTGCCTAAATAATAGCATATATGCAATGAGGCATGTACAACAATGTTTATCAAACCAGTGTCTGCAATAGCAGAAAATAAATATACAAGACAAAATAAAACAAAAATAGTCAATGTGGGAATAATCATCATCTTTATCTAGCCTTACTATAAAATATGCTGATAAAAAAATGGGGTGGCATTGTGTTTATTAACGGGCAAAGAGCTCCATGACTTACTATTAATTTGTGGGGAAAAAAAATATCATAGAACATCATGTACAATATTTCCTTCTTTCCTATCTTTTGCAGTGTTGGAGATTCAACCCAGGACCTCACTCATACTAGGCAAGCACTCTACCACTGACTTACATCCCTAGCCTAAATCTTTTATTTTAAAGAGCTATTCATATGTGTGTGTGTACATATATATATATATGTGTGTGTGTGTATATATATATATATATATAAAATCTACCATATAGCATCATATGAATATATGTGAGTGTTGTGTATATGCATATACAAACTTTTTATACATGTGAACTAATAAAATTCTCCTTCCCACAAAATTGTTTACTCTCCCAAAGAGAAGAATGATACTTGGTGTGTTAGTGAACGTAATCTCTCCCTTTTTATTCTATATATTTGTGCATTCAATTCAAATATACTCATGTATTACAAATGTAATGAAAATTCTGATGCTAAACTTCAGGAAGCTTTTGGAGCAAGTAAAGGCTAAGTGGTACTTTGTGAGACTGCATCTTTAA
This sequence comes from Geosciurus inauris, assembly GCA_004024805.1. Taxonomy (NCBI): domain Eukaryota; kingdom Metazoa; phylum Chordata; class Mammalia; order Rodentia; family Sciuridae; genus Geosciurus; species Geosciurus inauris. Next base: position 25,293 of record PVHX01021238.1, read on the forward strand.
AAAAGGATTCAGAGAAAATTAAGAAAAAGTCTCCAGAAGATTTTCTTCCTCGGTTTGTTTTGTTATACAGGATTCATTTCCACAGTGGATTTTGACCTCAGGCTGAATGAACATTCCGAGTCCCTTTCTAACCCAATCCCCACACCCCTACCCCTGCTTCCTCTGGGTCATTTCCAGTCCTGCAATGAAGTTGGTGTTTTGCTACCCCTACCTTTTTATCGTTTGTTTTTGAGATAGGGTCTTGCTGCTAAGTTGCTCAGGTTGGCCTTGATCTTGCAATTTTCCTGCCTCAGCCTCCTGAGTAGCTGGCATTACAGGTGTGCACTATTGATCCTGGCTTTTCTAACCCAATTTTAACAGACAACTTTTCTACACACTTTTTCCTTAGATTCCTTTTTTCGAAGATATTTGCAAAGGCATTAAAGCTGGTGACACCTGTGAGACGCTGGTGGGGTATTCTGCAGTGTACCGAGTCTGCTTTGGAATGGCTTGTTTCTTCTTTCTCTTCTGCCTGCTGACCTTGAAAATCAACACCAGTAAAGGTTGTAGAGCTCATATTCACAATGGGTAAGTCCTCAGTCTTCCTGGGATTGCTTTTTCTTTCCTTATATTAGAGAGGGTGTTCCAGAGTCTCTTCTACTCCTGAGAATGTTAACTGATCTTCCTCTAGTTGATCCTCATTTTGAGGAAAGCAGAACTTCTGTTTGTTCCCCAGTGGCCTTGTAGCTAGAATGCTGTTTCTAACACCTGGTACCATAATGAGAAATTCAGTGGAGGAGGCAAAGAGTTTATTTTTTGTATTAAGACCTTCCTCTGGGTCATTTCCAGTCCTGAAGTAAAATGGTGTTTTGCACAATTGGAGGCTGTTCCAAGCGTGTCTAATTATGAGAAAAGGCATTCTTCAGTCACTTAATTACTTCCCCTCGATTTGGAGAGAACATTAGCAATGGCAGAATCCTGGGTTGACATGCCACCTTCCAAGAGATCTTTTGTCCTCCTTTGAATATCATTTAAATACATTTCCCCTCTTTTTCTGCCTCCCAGCTTTTGGTTCTTTAAACTTCTGCTGCTGGGGGCCATGTGCTCAGGAGCTTTCTTCATTCCAGACCAGGAGACCTTTCTCAAAGGTACGAATGGGGTAATTGGGGGTACCTGTTGATTTTGTTTTTATCCATTTAGTGAAATTGTTCTGTTCAAAGGTGTAATCCAGGGTGCCTTTGATATTTTGAATTACTGATTTTCTTGTGGCCTAAATAAGTAAATAATAAATCTGCCTCACCTGCCCGCACTTCATGCCTCCCACAGTTCTTGCTCCCCACTTCCAGGGACTCTTGGAGAACCTTTTGTTACTCTGCTGGCTGAAGAATTGAAAAGATAATTTTAAGATTATTGACCTGAAGGGAAAATGAGTCACTTAAGATTTGTTTGAAAACCAATTTGGCATGTCAGCTTGACCCCACCAGCCTACAGAGACCTTGTTCCTCTGAGCAGTGCACAGGAAAGACGAGCCTTTTAGCAGTGGAGATGGGATATGGAAGGCGTCTTCCAGTCTGTACTGGAGAGATGGAACCCAGGGAGGTTTTACTACCAGCCATGTCCCTGCCTATTTATTTATTTATTTATTTATTTATTTATTTATTTATTTATGGGACCAGGGATTGTACTCAGGGATACTCGATCACTGAGCCACATCCCCAGCCCTATTTTGTGTTTTATTTAGATATAGGGTCTCACTGAGTTGCTTAGTGCCTCACCATAGATGAGGCTGGCTTTGAACTCATGATTCTCCAGTCTCAGCCTCCCTTTTTATTTTCTATTTTAAGATAGAGTCACACTAATTTGCCACTGAATTGCTGAGGCAGGCTTCAAACGTGTGATCCTCCTGCCTCTGCCTCCTGAGTGGCTGGGGTTGCAGATGTGCTTCGGGCGTGCACCCCTGTGCCCTGCACCTCTAGTCTGTTCTAAGCTTACTTTCTATGAAGCTATGTAGCATTGATTAAATTCCTTATTGACAGAACCCACCAAATATCTTCCTTTTTTTTTCTTTTTTTCCTCAGTACCAGAGATTGAACCCAGCAGCACTTTACCACTAAGCTAGATCCTTAGAGCTTTCTTATTTTTTATTTTGAGACAGGGTTTTGCTAAAATTCAAGGCCCAGGCTGACCTTGAACTTGGGATCCTTCTGCTTCAGCTTCCATGCCTGGTGAACCCACCTAAAAATCATTTAACATGAAGCCTTTAATCATAGTTGAAACAGAGCCCCTTTCCTCATAGGAGCTAGGGTGGAAGGGGCTAGGGGACCCCTGAATTTCAGTGGTCAAATGGATTCACTTTCCTAATTAAGATATTAAAAGCATTCACATTGTGCTACTTCATAAGGAACAGCCCAAATCCCCCAGATAGTTATATACAGGTCTAGCTACGTTTTTAGGATCATACTAGTTTTTCATAAGAATGTTGTATCCAAGTCTTGCTTTTATCTATAGAGTGTTAGAACTAGTTTTTATTCTCCAAAGTTACTTTTCCATATATTGAGCCTGTTTAGGTTAGTGTATTTAGAATGAGAAGAGACCTAGAAGTCCTCATATTAGCTGCTATTTTCACAGACAAGTTGCAGCCCATGTGCCAGTAGTTCTTCACCCAAGGTCATAGTTTCTGTTTGGCAGACCAAAAGTAGCTCAGAGCTGAGTTCTTGTCCTCCAAGTCTGAACCTCATTTCCTCCCTAGACATCGGTGGCTCCTTAGCCAGTAAGAATTAAGCCCTTGATTTTTCTGGCGATGTGTGTTGTTGCTTTTCAATTGTGGGCCATTGTGGATAGTGTGAATTACTGCATCTGTCAGGGTGTCTGGCAGTTTAGTGTGGAGCGTAAGCTTGGATGCTCCAGAGCCAAATGGCCTGTGTTCAAATCCCAGCTGTGCCTTTTACTGGCTCTGAGCCTTTGTTAACTCACACAGCCTCTCAGTTTTTAAAATCTGGAAAGCGAATGAATTTAATAATAGTAACCCCCTTATGTGGTTGTGTGGGAATGGAATGTGTTACAGGTACATGGAGCATTCAGTAAAAATTACTCCTTTCTTTTGAGCTGAACACGGGAGTTCCCCTCACTGGCTCCTTACGGTCTTCTTTTGCAGCCTGGCGCTACGTGGGAGCCTTTGGAGGGTTCATCTTTATAGGTATCCAGCTCCTCCTGATGGTGGAGTTTGCGCATAAATGGAACAAAAACTGGTACGTGCTTTTATGAAATGCTTCCAAGCCAGCTCACTGATTGACTCAGAGAAACAGCTTGCTGTTGAGAAAGGCTCTGTTATGAGATTAGCAGTCTCTCTGCAACAAAAATGATCTGTGCCAGCACTTTTTCTTTACACCTGTACTTTGCACCTCTCCATTTACTTCTCTCCAATACTGTCTCCCTGCACTCCTCGTACCCTGCATTTTTTTTGTGTGTGTGATACTAGAGCTTGAACTCAGAGCCTTACAGGTGCTAGGCAAGCACTCTTCCACTAAGCTACATCACCAATACTGTTTTTCTGTCCTTTCTACTTTTCCCTCTACACTTATTTTCTTCCCACTTTTTGATGTTCTTTTCCCCTGGACTCTCTTGTTTGGGCTCTAAATCAACCAGTGATGTAAATTAACCACACTGAACCCATTGCTGCTACCCCATTGGTCCTGGCTCTGTGGGTTTTGTAGTGGCTGTAAACATGGTTAGACTTTATCTTCATCTTAGGCTTCTATCCTTTTTAAAATTAAAACTTTTATGGAGCTGAAGATTTATCTTCTGTAAAGTGTGTAAGATAGAATGTTCTCTCTCTCACTCTCTTTTTTTTTTTTTTTTTTTGATGGTACTGGGAGTTGAATGCAGGGCTCTCTATCACTGAGTTACATCCCCAGCCGTTTTCATTTTTTATTTTGAGACAGGGTCTTGCTGAGTTGCCCAGGCTGTCCTCCAACTTTTGCAATCCTTCTGCCTCAGCCTCCTGAGTCACTGGGATTATTGGCATGTGTCAGCTTATTTCTCTCCTTTAAAAAAATTTGTTTCCTCTCAACTTCCCAAGAAGGGAAAGATCCCTTCATTAGAAGATCTGTTTTCCTACCTTCGAAAGTATTTTGCCTTTTAAAAAAGATGACTCTTTTCTAAGTGCCTTGAAAACAGAATTCATAGCCCAGGCTGAATGGGAAATGCCAACTATTAATAGCTATTTTGTTGTTGAGGTTGAGCTACTTTGAGGAAATGACAACCAGACAATCAACAGGCCAAATTCTAAGGCCAAGTTTATTACTCTGTGATTCTGATGTTTTATTTTTCTCTGTGATTTTGGACAAAGCACTTAACTGCTTTCTGTCTTACTTTCTTTGCAGCCCTCCCGCTTTTTTCCCCCTTTTTTGTACACTAGGGAGTGGATCCAGGATCACTACCACTGAGATACATCCCCAGCCCTTTTTTATTTTTGTTTTTGAAACAGGGTCTGACTAAGTTGCCCAGGCTGGCCTCCAACTTGATTCTCCTGAGTATGTAAGATTAAAGGTGTATGCCAATGCACCTGGCTTTACTTTTTTTTTTTTTTGCTTTCAAAATAACCCCCTCTTGTATGCAATAAAGCTTATGGTTTTTTTGTAGGCATCATTTTCCTTTATACTGAATTTTGAAGAAAAGTCAACGCATCATATGAATATGAGTTTTTTTAAACTTGGATAAGGCAAAACAAAATTCTCTTGATACTTTTTATTTTGAATATACTCTTCAGCTTGGTAGTTGTTCTTTTCTTCTGCTTTTATATTTTAAAAATCAAATAATGAGATACAGTTGCATCTCATTATTTTACAGGATACATCAGTAAAAATATAGTGTTAATAATTTATTATTTGGTAAATATTGGATTAAGCACAGCCAAATAAGACCAATTTTTTTTTTTTTTTTTTT
>PVHX01021239.1:0-30212 GCA_004024805.1 Geosciurus inauris
TCTCTATCTCCTTATTGAAGTGATTTTTTACTTCCAGTATTTGCCTGTGTATCTCTTTATCGAAGTGATCTTTTACTTCCTGTATTTGCCTACGAATCTCTTTATCAAAGTGATCTATTGCTGACTGGGTTTGCTCTCTTATATCATTCTTTAAGTCACTGACCATTTTAATTATGTACATCCTGAATTCCTGTTCTGTTATTCCTCCTGCTGTACAGACCGTGGATTCTAGTAGTGTAGTATCTTGGTTTGTTTGAGTCACTTTCTTCCCTTGTTTTCTCATGATGTTTGTGTGTCTTTCCTTCTAGCTCTGCTGATCCAAGGAGTTACAGTTTTAACTCCTATATGGTTATAGTTTCCCTGCAGGGTTTCGTTACCTGTCCTCCAGTAGGTGGCGTTGTCCGTTGTTTGCTGGACTTTCCCGGCTGGTATCCTTGGTGCTGGTCCCAGGCCAAGGTGAAACTCTGGGCCGCTGGTGGAGTCGCTGTTCCACCGTGGCCAAGGTTTGCTTCCAGGTGTTCACCTGCGCCCCCTGGTGTGTAGGAAGTTCCGCTGTGCTAGAAGGTGGTCCACAAAGAACAATAGCTGGGGTTCCGCTCAGGAGACGGTCAGTCGGTCCACAGTAGCAACTGCTAGCGATCTCTCGCGGTTGGGTGGGCGCTGGGGCCAGGCACCCTGTGTGGAAGCAGGCCCGGCATGCCCGGGGTAAACTCCAGGCTGGAGCCCTGGGCCAGATCTCCCACCACAACTGCACTCCGCCGGTCAGCGCCGAAGTCATGCCGCTGCGGCTACCGCTGTCTCCCAGCGGCCCTGTGCTCACACACGCGCAAGCGAGACTCTTGCATGGGGCGGTGAGCTGCAGAGAGCTGCCAAGAAACTGGCTGGAAAATGGCACCCCGCTACTTCCAGTCTCGGTCTCGGAGAGCCTGAGCCCTGGGCTGAGGACCCCGGCTGCAACTGTGTTCCACTGGCCGGCGCCGAACTCATGCCACTGCAGCTCCCGCTGCCTCCCGGTGGCCCTGTGCTCAAACTTGTGAGTGAGACTATTTCGTGGGGCAGTGAGCCGCAGTGAGCTGCCAAGAAACTGGTTGGAAAATGGCACCCCGCTACTTCCAGTCTCCGTCTCGGAGAGCCTGAGCCCTGGGCCGAGGCCCAGGCTGCAACTGTGTTTCTCTGGCCGGCGCCGAAGTCACGCCTCCCGGCTACCATTGCCTCCTGGTAATCCTGTACTCACACACTCGAGCAAAATTCCTGCATGGGATGGTGAGCTGCAGAATGATGCCAGGAAGCTGGCTGGAAAACGGCACCTCCACCACTTCCAGCCTTGGTCCCTGAGAGCCTAGCGCAGAGTGGACTGTCTAGGCCGCCATCTTGGAACCACCCTTCTGTGTTTTTTGATATACAGAAAGCCATGTACATTGATTTAAATGTGCATCCTGTGTTGACGGTTACTGAGTGGTCCATCATAGGACCTGTGAGTAAGTAGAATTTGGACTCTCCCTACTAGCTGCCTGCTGACACAGTGGAAGAAGGTGGTTGGAAGAGATGTTTTCCTGGTTTTCTCCTGAAGGAAGAATAGAAATTCTCCAGATAGAAAATGGGTTGGGTCCACTTCAGGCTCAAGAACCCTCTGTGCAGACATAAAGAGACAGGGATGCGTCACTTTGGGGGACATTGGCCATTGGCAAAATGTGCTAGTTTCTTAAAACATCACATAGCTCTGGAGAAGCAGTCTGAGACAAGACTGAAGAAACCAGCTCTTGCCAGATTTAGAGAGGTTTTGTGCTACGATTCTGAGGCATTTAAATGTTATTTCATGGGGTAGGGGAGCAATTGGAAAGATTTAAGTAAATAAGGAATGTTATAAGATCTATATTTCATGAGGCTGTGACAGCAGACTGAGTAGAGAATTCCCTGGATAACTGTCTGAGGTCATAAAACCTGATTAGGAGGTTAGTGTCATAATTATTAAAACCAGAGTTTTGAGATGAGACTTGATTCCCACTTCTCCAATTTTCTTCTGGTTCTCGTCTCACAGATTTGAAGAATAAAATGCACAGACAATAATGGAATGGAAGAATAAGTGGTTTAGTTTTTAAGTGATAAGAGATAGAAGTTCTGATGTGGGATGGGGCAAGGGAGCAGGAAAACCTATTTTGGGGTGCTAGTGTAGGAAATTATATGGTTTGGGGTTATGGGAATCAATAAAAACTTATGTTAAACAGGCATTGAAAATATTATCAAGGCTATTGGTTGTGTCCTTTAGGCTGAGTTTTAATCCTCCCTGTAATTCCCATCTGCTTTCACTCCCACCTTCCATTCCCACCCCCTCTCTGGTCAAAAGGAATTGCCTGGAATATTCCCACAGGTTAGGATCATGGTCTTTTATATTTGAAATAGGCCTTGATTGTGCCTATGAATATTTCTACTGGTTAGCCTCCTGGGGTAGTCTCTGCCTTTGAATAAGTCCCTAATTGAGACTCATTGTCTGACCATTATCTATCCTTATTAATCACATGGAGAGGGGGCACACATCAGAATGGTCATCTTCCCCTTCAAATTTTGCCTACTTCTCCCCATATGGTTCTCTGAATTTCATGAACACACTCTGGTTTTTCTTTGACTTGTTGGTTTCATCACCTTTTATTTTATGCTCTCCTGGCACCCTAGATGATTCTGGTTGGGAAATGTCAGAACTGTTTGCATTACCTTTTTTTCTCCTGATACCAGGAGTTCAGGGAATATGCAAGTACATAGCGAGTTCATGGCTGTGGATATTGTTTTGTAGTCAAAACCACTTCTGTAACATGTTGCAATTACATTGGGTCTATTCTGGGAGGTGCACAAGGAAATATTTATCCAATGGGAGAGAGAAGTAAGCTGCCAGATTATTCAGGAGGCCTGTTCATATGCAAGCAAGATGCCAGTAGCTCATTTTGGAATCACAAGACCTGGCTCCAGGCCCTGGCTTCTCTTTATCCCCCATTTCTCTGTTTCCACAGCTAAGTAATCATTAAAAGAATCTATCTCTTTTCATGATGTAGAACAGAAGAGGCTGGACCCTCAGGAAATTTTCAAGAAATAGGTTTATTGGCTGCAGGGTCCAGGGGGGCTATCACCTAAAATATTCTCTGGACCTTGAGTCTGGAAATTTTTGGAAGTTTATATGAAGGGAGTGGCATTGGAGGTTTATCTGACAAGTCCTTTTGGTCCTATGTTTTTAGATTAGTCAAAGATTTTATAAGTTTGATCACAAAAGCAGAGGTAACATCATCAAGTTTTTGACCAAATTTAGCTTTTTAAAGACAGAACAATTTAGTCCTCACAAAAAATGAGATGACCTATCCCAAATTGAGGTATTTTTTCAGAATTTTTTTTCTGATACTCTGTTAACAACAACAATTATGGTGAGGGTCTCTGGAGAAGCTTAATTAAGATTCCTTGGTGGAAGTGGGGCACCACTACACTCAGCTCATGAAGGCACCATAGGATCCATTAAGGGAAACGTGAAAGCACATTGCAAACTATGAAGTGCTGTTGAGATGTTAGTAGATAGTTTATCAGGATAGACACTAGATGGAGTAGAAGGTGAGCAGCCAAGAAGTCTTCCTCCCCTTTTTCTTGGCCACTAGGCAGCTACTTTGGAAGGAATCACCTATGTTTGTGGGGGCAGGGGAAGTGACTGGTCTTTAAATAATGGTTAATATACCTTCTAAGTTGTTTTATTGTTCTGCATTAGGCCCTAGAGTAGAAAATCACAATCTGCCAAACCAGCCAAGGCAGCTTAGTCCTTCTTCCAGGTGACCTGGAGTAAACTTTTCTCATTATATCTCATTATAAATCTCCTTTCCATCATATTTTGAAGTCTGATGAATGAATAGGCAGGCTGTGTAACCAAGTGTGTGCAGGAATGTGCCTGGTTGTGGGATGAGGAGTCTTCCAATATGAACAGAATACACTTCCCCAATAAAAGGCCCTCTTTTTTTTTGTTAGGAAAGACACTGCTTTGGGATGTGTTCCTACCCAGGTTGCTATTCATACTTGCTGAAAGTAATAAGCTTTTCCTCACTCTTTCATCTCTGTGTTGTGCTTATCAGCTTTTCTAACACAAAATTTCAAAGCCAGTGAGTTTGGTCCCATTTCTTTAAAATAAAACCAACAGAAATGTTTACCCTCCAGGGCAAGGTGGTCAGAAAGAACAACCCTCTCCTGCACTCAAGCCCTCTTCAGTCAACCTAATATAGGTCCTCACCTTGACCCTGTGTTTGGGCAGAAGACTCTTCATAACCCATTCAGAAGGCACAGCCTGAGTTGCTGGTAATCCCCTAGTTCTGGGTGGCCTTGGGAAAGTCTGAGCTTGTGTTAAAAGAGTAAGACCAGGAGTTCTAAAGGCAGACTATCTAAATTTAAATTGTGACTCTGTTTGGAATTACTTATATGTTCTTGCAAGGGTCCATTGACATTTCTGGAGCTTCACTTACTGCTTTGTGGGTTCTTAGCAATATCCATCTTTTAGGGTTGTCAGATGGATTGCCTCAGTGAATAAGGCAAATTTTTTAGATGAAAAATTTTACCTACTGTAAATGGTCTACCCAATGCTTTGAATACAGCCCTTGGCTACTGTGCCACTGAGGATGATTTTAAAATGGACATAATTTTATTTTCCTCTTCTCCCTCTCTCCCACCATAACCTGGGTGTGTGGAACAAGATTATCTTTACCCCATCTTGGCTGAGTTATCTGTCTTTGAGCACACATTCACCACAGGAACTTCAAGTATAGTGCTAGAAGAATGGGTGTCTCCTGAATTAACAGGTGCATCACAACCTCTGACAGGGAATACTTGGAATGTACCACCTCTTTATCAACCCTCTGATCCCACTGATAGGCAGAATCACAGCCTCTGGTAAAGGGGTCCCCTGTGTTTTTGTTTTCCTAGCAGAGCAACAAAACTTTGTCCTTCTCAAAACTATCCTTGTTTTTGAATTGGCACTGGGGACAATACTGAGCTTTCAGTAATACTATTGTTGCTTGAGGTAAATTCTATGTGTGCAGGGCATGGTTGTGCACACCTCTAATCCTAGCAGCCCTAGGGGCTGAGGCAGGAGGATTATGTATTGCTTCAGCAACTTAGCAGGGCTGTAAGCAATATCATGAGACCTTCTCTCAAAATAAAAAATAAAGAGCACTGGAGATGTGGCTCAGTGTTAAAGAACCTTGGATTAATCACAGATAGTAAAAAAAATTTTGTTTTTGTGTATGCATGTGTGTTGGTGTACAAATGCTTGTGTGTGTGTGTGTGTGAGAGAGAGAGAGAGAGAGAGAGAGAGAGAGAGTGTGTGTGTGTGTGTGTGTGTGATGCCCTTTACTCTGTAGTCCTAGTTGAGAAACCACTCTATAATTTTAAAACTTGGACCTCCTTGGCAGACATCTTCTACAAGGTCTAGCGTAATTTAGCTATGTGCTTCATCCTGGCCCCAGGAGCTCTTTGTCTCTGGCCGAACTGGATGGCTTGGGGGACTCTCAGTGATATGAAAGGTAAGCAGAATAAGGAAGAGGTGGCACATTTTTAAAAATTCAAGAGAATTACAGAATAGAGAGTGGCATGCAGTCCTGCAGGGTCCTGTGATTTGAACAAACTTGACAGAGCCTCTCACAGACATATGAAGAAAGAGAGCCCAAATTCTCACACATCCCACCTCTCAAATCCTGTGGATTCTGCTTTCATAACTTTCAAAGTAGGAGAAAGGTAAGGAGTAAAGGAAAAATCATGATATAGTTTGAATCTGCTAGTTTCCAATGGCTCAAGTGTTAAAAGCTTTGTTCCTAATGCAGCAATGTGCAGAGGTGGAGGTTTGGGGAAGGTGACTGGATCATGAGGTTCTCTAACCTCATCTGTGAATTGATCGGTAGATGAGTTCATAATATTATTGGAAGGCGGAGCTAGAGCCTGGTTGGAGATAGGTCACTGGGGGCATACCCTGGAAGAGTTTATCTTGTCCCTGGCCCCTAACTTGCCCTCCCTATGCTTCTCACCCATAATGAGGGGAGCAACTGTGCTCCACTGTGCTCTTCTGCCATGAGTTTTGCCTCACCAGAGCCCAGAATCAAGGGACCCAAGTGGCCATGGAATGAAATCTCTTAAACTGTGAGCCAGTTTAAGAGGTTTCCTTCTTTATGTATTTTTTCTCAGTTATTTTTTATCTTGTGGTTTTTAATTTTTATTTTGTGCATTACAATTATACAGAATAAGGGCTTTCATTGTCATGTATTTGTACACGGACATAGCGTACTTTGGTCTATTTCATTCTCATGTACCTCCCCTTTCCCCCTTCTCCCTTCCTTGATTTCCTTTCTCTACTCTACTGGTCTCTCTTCTGTTCTCCTGAGTTCCCTCTTCTTTCCTTTTTTCTCTATAACTTCCAAATATGATTAAAAACCACATAGAACACTGACTTTCTGAATCTGACTTATCTCACTTAGTATGATGTTCTCTGTTGTGGTTTGTATGTGTTATCCCCCAAGTTTAGGTGTGAGACAATGTAAGAAGGTTTGGAGGAGAAATGATTGGGTTATATAGCATAGCCTTTACCTATTGAGTTAATTAGTCCCTGATGAACTTAACTGAGTGGTAACTGGAGGCAGATGGGGTGTGGCTGGAGGAAGTGGTCATTAGGGGTATGGCTTTGGGGCATATATTTGTATCTAGCAAGTTGATACTCCTCTCTCTGCTTCCTGCTCATCTTGTGAGCTGGTTCTCTCTGCCACACTCTTCCACCACGATGTTCTGCCTCACCTTGAGCTTTGAAGAATGGACATGGCTGTGTATGGACTAAAACCTCTGAAACCGTGATCCCTCAAATAAACTTTTCTTCCCCATACAACTGTGCTGGTTGGGTCCTTTAGTCACAGTGGTGAGAAAACTAAAAAATTCTCCATTTCTATTAATTTTCCTGAAAATGACATAGTTCCATTTGTTTTTATGGTTGAGTAAAATTCCATTGGGCATATATACAACGTTTCCTTCAACCAGTAGTCTGTTGTTGATATACACCACGGTTTGTGTATAACTTGGTTATTGTGAATTGTTCTGCCATAAATATGGATATGCATGTATTGTTATAGTGTGCTGACTAATTGTGTTGGATAAATGCAGAGGATGGTATAGCTGAGTCAGATATTGGTTTCTTTCCTAATCTCTTGTCACAGCAACAAAAACGTGACAATGTAGGTCCCCTGTGTCAAACACTTCTTGGAATTTTAGCAAAGGTTTTTAAATTTCATAATGATTATCCCAACTTGTAATTTAATATTATTTGTGTGTTTATTTTATTAGCATCTCTCTCACTTAATCAAGACTGAGCTTTATAAGGGCAAAGAATCTGACTGGCTTGGAAGTAGTATTTGGCACAGGTCATGAACCCAGCAGACATGTAGCCCTCTCAAAGTTTAGTGACACTGAAGTGAGGCACACTCCCCCTCCAATACCAAGAGGAACTATCTATGGACCCAACATGCTCCTGGCCACTTCCAAGTATGAGGCAAATGAAAGTTGGTTACCCACTCATTCAACCATCAAAGCTGAGATACCAGCTAGTCCCCAAATTAGCAAGATTAAATATTACCCAACTGAGAAGAATGGGCACTTAGCTAAGCTATGTTGCTTGCATTTTTTCGATAATCACAATTTTGAATTGTGGAATTTTAACCTAATACACACATCATACCAGAGTATTACTGTCTTTCTACATTAAGAGCAATTCACTCACACAGTGGAAATCAAGGCAGCCTTCCCATGGGAGGAACTCCCTGTTCTACCATTATGAAAAGATAGAAATACTATAATAACTGTGACCCTTACATCACTGATATGTTGGATCACCTGTCCTCATACACTTCTTTCAGACTGATGCTTTCCTAAATGTTATGAGATTCAAATTTTACCTGTTGTAAATGGAACAAGAAGATTAGCCCTTCCTATTGATAAGAACTTTACATTTCTCATACCTGTATGATTAATTTGATGTGACTGAACTGTCCTTATTTATGTTATGTCCTTGTTTGTCTCTATCTGCAACCAGAATAATAACTTGGCATTAATCACCTGAGTGCTTAAATATTTAGAACAGATCTTTTAAGGTATGTGGTGAGTGCTTCAATAAATGTGTTTGTAGAGGAGAGACAAGAGATCATAGAGGCACTCTTCTGGTACATAATGCTTTCCTGCACTTGTGCAGCCAAATATTCTCATGTTTGAAGGTATTACCTTCTATGGAATTAAGTTTACAATAAACATGCCTCCCCACCTTGCTGTGTGTGTGACCACTTCTCCCTGTGTTGCCTGGCCTTGAATTCCTGGGCTCAAGAGATCCTCCTGCCTCAGCCTCTTGAACAGGTAGGACTACAGATGTTTGCATCCATGCCTGGCTAGAGCATGACTTTTTTGATTGTCTTTTGCAGAATAAGATCTTTTGCATAGACTGGGGCACAGAACTGGATGCACTTTTTATCTGAAGGAATGACTAAACTATTTTTGTTGATACAAATCCTAGTCAGTCCAGGACCAGAACTATGCAGGACGGGTGGAAAATGATATTAGCATTATATTTTTGTTAACTCTGCAGCCAAATACATGATTTGAAGGCACATGACATTACATGAGTTCCATGGGGGTTTTATATCCAAATTTTTAAATGGCTTTGGGTTATTGTGAGATTGATACTAACAGCCTAGCTCTGGGATCTGCCTTGATCCTGGCTGGCTGGTTTGGCTGCCAGCCCACATAAGAAATAGACAAAAGATGGAAAAATGAGTATTGAGCTTGATACAGTTTGATCAACCTGGGAGGAAACAGATTGTTTCTCCTTACCTGTCCCACAGAAACAATTATTATTTATAGAAACAAAAGCCAGGTAATACACACATATAGATTCAGTTAGGCTGAAGAGGGAGCAAACTGGAAAACAAGGCAGGAAATATATGTATGCAGATTTAGTTAGTCTGTGATACTCCCAGAAAGAAGGAAATCCCCACTCCCATCATCTTTGGTATCTGTCAGGGTGAGAGGTGGAAGCCCCATGGCCCCTCAGCTTCTCTCAGCATGAGGTAGCCATTCCCAATGTCAAATGAGGTGCCTCAAATTCAGTCTGTGTCAAAATTATTAAATTGTCAATAGTTACCAAATGACCCTGTAATCCCTCCTTGTTTGAATGCATTCCAGTATGAGAATAGATGTGGGAAGGGTTGGTGAAGGGTGAATATTAGTTGGTGCAGAGTAAGAAGAGAGAGAGAAGGAAGCACACAGCAAAGCTTAAATATCTTCTTGTTCTGTTGTGTTTTAAGAATGTTGAGGCCTTGTTACCTAATCCTCTGTTTCTCAGGCTAAGTAGACAAAGAATTCGACACAGAGTTAAGATAATGAGCTGGTATAATTTCCAAACACTCCGACCTGACATCACTCAGAGCAGGAATCTGCTGAGGGTCTCACAGGTGACATTTGTTCTTACAAGCCTCCTCCTAAACCAGCTCCCAGGGTCTGCTCTGTAACCACAATCACTCATTTACCAGAAAGCAGGAAGCCATCTGCTCAGACACCTCTTGTCCTGATAAAAAATCTGGGATCATTTTTTTGGAGTTCTGGGTGCTGGATGTGCTCTCTGCGGTGACATCTGTCATGACATGGGTGGGTAGAGATTTGTAGTTCACCTGGAAGGCTTCGGTTCTTGTCTTCTTTCCTTTCACACCTGTTGCTCATCCACATGCATTATTTTCAGAGACAGAGACCAATCTCTGTTCAAAAATCTGCTGGCTACTACAGGGATCACTTAATGGATACACAGGAAGTAGCCTGGCTTGACGTTACTCAGTGTGTCCATCAGCTTCATCTTGTCCATGCACTTTTTTCTTTAGGGAACTTCTTGCCATCAGGGTACTGGAACAGCAGCCTGAATGTGCTAAGTAGGTGGCTGAGGCACAACCAAACCAAACCCTCTTCCTGTATTAATAAACCAGGAAGATGAAGTAGTCACCAAAGACAAGGAACAGACTTGCAGAGGCCCAGCAATCTCACCTGACTCAATGACCAAACTTCCTAGATTCCAGCTCTTTGTCAATTACTCTGCTAGGGACTAAGGGTATAACTGTGAATAATACAGACACCATGCTCTGGAGAAGTTTACAATCTGGAAAGGTAAAAAAAAGGTGGAAACCAACAATGTTGTTGGAAATAAAGAAAACAACAATAGAAATGGGTTCAGGGATAAGAGAAGTTATCCAGGGGAGGAAGTGGTTCTGTGTGAACAGGCTGGCGATGAAAGCCTTTGCCAGATGAAGTTTTGACTGAGCTTCATTTTGAAGGGTGAGTAAGAGTCTTCTATGGGGCATGAGGATATTGTAGGTAGAGGCAAGTGTGTGCGTAGTTATCTGTAGATATAACTTGTTTGGGTGTATTTCAAGGATTTTGTAATGAGAAGACCCAAGGACACAGAAACTTGTAAGACACATTTAATTCCAATGTTTCTCTTGAGTTTCTGATGAGAAGCAATAACCTTTGGGTGTAATGATAACGTGGATAGAAGTTTTTATTGATTTTTTTCATAAAAACTGACCTCAAAGATCAAAACAGGCATGTCCATCACTCATTGCCAACTGCCAAAGTGGAGAGGGCAGCTGGATTCTGCAATAGTGGGTGGAGCACAGTGGGTTTTTCTACTGGCTGTATATCCAACCCCACCTTCTTTCTCAGTATACAAATATACCAGATTGACTTCACTGAATCACAGCTGCTCACAAAAGGCAAGCCTGGCACCTCTTACTCTTGAAAGGGTATCTCCCACAGTTAGAAGTAAAACTCAGAGAAGAAAATTGCAGAAGGAAATTAGTGATGGACCTGATCTCAAACTTTACAATGGAAACCTGGGTTCTCCTGGGAATCAGCCTGGTGCTCCTCTATCTGTGAGTAACTGTCCCGGTTCCTCTCCTCTTCAAACCTGCCATTTCTGTGACTAGGAGGTTTTACTGATATCATTTGATTTGGGGGATTAACTTCTGATTGAGTCTCAGATCTAGTCTAATTAATCTAGTTTGAATCTAGATTAATTCACCAGAGTTCAGTAGAGGCAGATTACAAACAACTGGACACCTTCTGCAATGGGATGTGCCCTTTGTTGGCCCTCAGAATTCTGGGAGTAAAAAGGGGTCTTCATAACTTTCTGTGTCATTAGTTTTATTTTCTGTGTTCTATGTGCACTGCAAGACATGTGTAGAAGGTGTCTCCTGTGGATCAGGTAGTTCCTGCTCACTACTCCTCCGAATGCCATTTGTAAAGTGCAACAGGTGCTATCACAGGCTCAGACTTAGCTCTTCTCTCTGTTCAGTTCCCCTTCCTTGAAACCCCTCCCTCCTAAAACTTAATTCCTCCACCTTGAAATTTGCAGATTTATTTACTTCTGAATGATGAAACTTTTGAGCAAAGACCTGGGAGAAAATTCAAACTTTTATTCCTTAAGGTAGCATCAGTGTAGAGATTTGTTTCTCCCTGGATTTGAAATCTAATGGCAGCTTCAAAAGAGAGAAGATTCCAAGCCAATTTGTACTTTGAATATTTTACCACGAAATTCTAGTATAAGTGTACAAAGAAAACCATCTAGTAGTAGACCTCTGTTATATAGTGGGATTCCTGGTTTCATGGAGGATATAAAGAGAGCAGTTATTTCTGACTTAGGTAAAGAGACACTGCCCCCAGAAGACTTGACTTCTCTCTCACTTACACTTTTATAAGAGTAGGCATTCATAATGATGTGAAAGCAGAAAACATAAGCCTGGTTGTAATATTTGAAGTAAAGGGTAGTTTCAGCCTTTTGTTGCATCTATTTTCCCACCAGTGGCATTTTAAAATTAATTGGAATGTTTTAATTTCATTCCATTCAATACTAGGTAATTTCTTTGAGGTAAGTCCACCATGTTTCTTATGAAGGTTGAAATAGGACTGTTGGATTCTCTATTTGTGAGAAACAAACTGTTTAAAATGATTTCATCTCTTTTGAACAATGTCAGGAATATTAGTCTAATGCATACATCCATGACATAGATTGCACATATGTTTTAAAATATACCTGCTCAGCAGGTTATTTTTCCTCAACCATTTTCCATATGCCAGTCTTCTTAGCCTCTCAGGTGCAGAACAGTGAGGGAGAATTGGGTCAGTGATGAAATAAAAGGCATCCAGATAGGAGTTAGGAGGAAGTCGGAGAACACTTTTCTCAGGAGGCTCAGCATGGTGAAGGTCCCCACTGGAGGTCAGTGGAGAGGTAAACATTTTGGCATCTTCAACTTCCTATATTGACACCAGTGAGTGAAGTGACCTGAAAGAAATCTAGGCTGGATCCCTTAGGAGTTTTCAAACTCATGTTTGGGGAATTATATCAGATATTCCCTGTATCATTGGGAGGCAAATGATGGAAATTAGCTGCTTTGAGCTAATCTTTGTGACCTTTGAAGTCTCTCAGGGAATGTAATAGAGGAGATGATGAGCATATGTAATCAGGGCCATTAGGGTTTTTCTTGTTATTTATGGCCTACATGTTATAGCCCTGGCTTCACTGTTCCAGTTCCAGCCACTATGCACACAGTCACAACCCTTGACCTAGATTTCTCTTCCACTTTATAGATATGGGACCTATTCACATGGACAGTTTAAGAAGCTGGGAATTCCAGGGCCAAGACCTCTGCCTTTTTTCGGAACTCTTCTTAATTATCGCCAGGTGAGTGACATTTGAGCTCCCTGTTTTGCCTCTTATGGTTGCAAACACTTGCTTAGTTACACCAGTAGAAATTCAGCTCCTTGATAGGAAGTTTTGAGACTGCAGGCTTCAGAAACTGTGTGAGGGCCCCAGGCAGAGCACAGCCAGGTTTATCCTTGGGGTCTGTTTGCAACTCCTTGTAGATAAAAGATGACAAATGGCCCCAGGAACCATTCATTTTCTCTCAGCCTGGGTTTCCTCATGTGCCCATGGAGGTAATAATTCAGAAGGTCCCAGTATTTCTGAGACAATTCAAGCAGAAGAAGAAACACTGCGGAAAAGAAGCATGTGGTATTCATAGACAAGGGTAATTGGATGAGTGTGTACAATTCTTAGAGAAAATTTAATGCCTTTACACTTGCCATTTCAAATATCACCCATATTTTCTCCTTTCTCTGCAGAAGCCTCTGTGTAATGAAGAGTGAACCTGATTTTATGGGAGTTGCATCATTTGTGAGCCAATTAGATGTGGTCAGTACAAATTTACAAGAATAATGAAATTTCATTTTGTTCTTCTCTCTAGGGTATTATTAATTTTGATGCAGAATGCTATAAAAAATATGGAAAAATATGGGGGTGAGTATTTTGGAAAATTCTCTTGGGGACACTTGTTATGATGCAGCACCCCAATGCACAGAGGGTGGCAGCCCAGAGCTCTTGGGATGCCACCCTCTGTGCTTCAAAGTCCTTGGAGGCTTGTCCTGCCAAGGGTCCTGCATGTCACAAGGAGTCAGGGTCCACAGTTGGACTCAGGCTGAGAATGTTGCATGTTTTGGCTTTTCTCCTGGCTTTGATGACCCAGAGATTCCTAGCCTCACTTTCTGCCTAGTGTCTGGATATTTCAAACTTCCCCTTTTTCTTCCTGCTTGTCCCCTTTAATTGAATAAAATGTATCATTTAAGAACTTTTTCACTGGGGGCTTATAAATGTATGGCATGATCTCTATACTCCATCCATTTCCTTTTAATTTAAAGGCAAAATTTCCCAATTTCAAGTTCATGTTTATTTTTAAAAGCATTTTTAGTTGTAGAGAGACACAATCATTTATTTTATAAATTTATTTTTATGTGGTGCTGAGGATGAAATCCAGGGCTTCACACATGCTAGCCAAGTGCTCTAGCACTGAGCTACAGCCCCAGATCTAAAGTTCAGATTTAATATATGTTTTTGAACAAAAGACTGGGGTGTACTGGGAAGCAGATGGGAAACCTTTTCTGCTCAGTGTTCTTATTTCCTCTACTTCATTTTCTTTTTTTTTTGTTGTCGTCTTCATTATTGTTCATATGCCATTTTAAAATTTTCAGTCCTCAACTTTTCAATGACGTAGACACAAGTATTTCTTTCTTGCCTTCATCCATTGGATGTAAAGAGAAGACATAGGATACAGTTGCACCAGTGAGTTCCCTGCTGGATTGATGGAGTTTATATTGGAGAGTGGCCTCAGCTAATTGTGGCAACTATTCCCTTTTGTAGCTGATGGGGGTTTGGTGAGAGCCATGGAAGAGTTATAATCATTTTGCTCTACACTAAAAATAGTGGGAGAAAGCACTGACTCTTTATCTTCTCTGATGAATCCTCAGAAAACCATGGGGCTGGCCATAGTGTTGCGCTAAGTTGACATGGCCCATAGAGACCATGTGATCCAATGACACAACATTGCTTGCTGGATCTTCAATGGCCCTACTTCATCTATCAGTTGCCAAACTTAGTAATTGTGAGCACTTAGTCAATTATCTGCTTTCAACTACTTCACTGACATAATAGCCTTTTCAATAAGCCAATATTTTGCCCTGGAAAATGTTATGGAGACTAGTGTAGGCAATATTATTGTATTCACCATCTAGATTTAACGAATGTTCCAATGCTTTTTCTAATTTTAATCTCTAAGAAAGTGTGTTTGGTTTTTAGGTTTCTCTCCCATACTTTACCTACATTACCCTTTATGCTATGAAGACTCCAGTGGATTCTTTGTTCAGAATCCCCATCTTGATCCAGGACTTCATGTTGCTATGTATTGTAGGACTAGGCAGGTAGAGTAGGTAACATCAGGATCAAAGTTTGGATTCCTGCTGCAGAATCTGGCCTGTGAGATTTAATCAGCTCTGTTTTTCCCAACACAGCCTGTATGATGGTCAACAGCCTGTTTTGGTTATTACAGAAACAAGCATAATCAAAACAGTGCTCGTCAAAGAGTGTTATTCTGCCTTTACCAACCGGCGGGTAAGCATCTGGTTTTCAACATTTTAACATTTATACATATATTTTTAAATTTTTATTTGTTCTGTTTAATTATACATGACAGTAGAATGTATTTTGACATGTACATGTCAAAGTTATACATACAAATTATACATGAAGTATAATTTCCTATTCTTGTGGTTGTACATGGTGTGGAGTTACATTGGTTGTGTATTCGTATATGAACATAGGAAATTTAAGTCTGATTCATTGTACTGTCTTTCCTATTCCCATCTCCTCTCACTTCCTTTTATTCCTCTGTCTAATCTAAAGTGACATTTAATTATGTATTAACTCATCTTAACCTGAGATATTTACAAATTAATAGAGCATTGCCAAAAAATTACCAGGCAGTCGTTATGTACAATTTATTTTGCTTTACCCAATGATAATTTCTTGCATAACTATAAATTTATTAACTTCATCTTCCAAGAGTAACAGGAAGTTGATACAATCCAGGCATTGTATTATATTATAAATATTACAATGTTATATGGTTTGCATTTAAGTCAATGATCTATTTTGTGTTAAAATTTGTTTGAAGTATAAAGTTTAAATCAAGGTTCTTTCTGTCTTCCTTCCTCCCTCCCTCCCTCCCTCTCTCTCTCTCTCTCTCTCTTCCTTCCTTCCTTCCTTCCTTCCTTCCTTCCTTCCTTCCTTCCTTCCTTCCTTTCTTCCTTCCTTCTTTTTTTCTTTGTGGACTGTCCAGTTCTTTCAACACCAATTTGGTACAGTCTGTTGTTTCTCCATTGAATCACTTATGCACCATTGTCAACATCGGTTGGGCCTGCATGTGTGAATCTATTTCTCATTCCATATTATGGTCATACTTGCTCACTGTAACTATCTCTCATGCAGTCTCAAACATTTTTGATTATGGCAAGTCTGAACATCATGTAAAATGATTCTTCCCATTTCATTTTCATTTTTAGAATCAGTTCATATGGTCTTGTTTCTTGCCTTTTCACACAAATTCAGATTAAGCTTTTCTATTTGTACAAGGCTTGCCTATATCTTGTAGGAATTGAACTCAACTTACAGATAATATTGGTGAAAATTTGATCTTAACTATAGGGAGTGTTTTGATTCTTAAATACTCTGCCTTTTCATTCTTTTAGCTTTTGTTTGATTCTCTTCAACAACGTTTTTAAATACACACAACCCTGTATGTATTTTGTGAGATTTATAGCTAGAGTATTTCCTTTTTCCCAGAATGACTTTGAATGGGATTGTGTTTTCACAAGTTCTTCATTTACCTTAGATAAATGTACCTGATTTCTTGGATGTTGACCACATTGGACAAACGTTGCACCTAAAAATAGGGAAAATCCTATCTGTATGCCTCTTATTTATTTAGTTAGTTTTCTTTTTGTATCTCAGTAGCCAGGAGTTCCAGTGTGAGGATGAATAAAAGCCATAGGAGTGAATATTTCTATGGAAGATATAGACTTTAATCTTCCAAAGTTTACCCTTATTTCAGCTGAGGCTGATAAGTGTGTGTGTGTATGTGTGTGTGTGAATTTCCACACAATCTCTATCTTTACTTTATAAAAACTTTGATTAACATGTCATAATTGTGCATGATAATGGGGTTTGCTGTTATGTTCAATATGTGCATATATTGCACATGGCTCAAATCCAGCCTCTATTTACTTGCCTTCTATGCACCCCTTCCCATGTAGAAATCACTAATGTGCACTCAGATGAACATTTTGTCTTTCTCTATGTGACTGATCAGACATTGTTGAATGTTTCCTTTTTCAAGTTGAAGAAGTTTCCCTTTCTTCCTGGTCTCCTAAATTTTTACCATAAATGAGTGCTGGAATCTTACATATTAATACAAAAATGTATTTTAGATGATGAAACTAAGTTTCAAGGATTTTACTTTGGTATGCGAGTCCCAAGGTGAAAAATAGATTTATCTTCCTTTTCCCATATGATCTTGTAGAAAATAGTAAAAGAAATTCCATTAATAACTTGTATTGTTTTCTCTATATTACACTTTTATTCCAAATCCTTTGTTTTAGATATTGTTATTTTTAAAATTATCATATGTTGGCACCCATTTATCAAGATGTGTATGCTGTAAATGCATGTTAAAGTAGAACTGGTCTGTCAGGTGTGGTGGTGCACACTTGCAATCCCAGCACTTTGGGAGGCTGAGACAGGAGGATTGCAAGTTCAAAGCCAGCCTCAGCAATGGTGAGGCACTAAGCAACTCAGTGAGACCCTGTCTGTACGTAAAAAACAAAACAAAACACAAAATAGGGCTGGGTTATGTGGCTCAGTGGTCAAGTGCCTCTGAGTTCAATCCCTGGTACTGAAAAAAAAAGAAAAAGAAAAGGAAAGAACTTGTCCAATATTACCAGGTATGTGTTACCAATGCATTTCTGCTCTGTACCCTGGGGGTTTTACTAGGTCTTCTTCCTGTCTATTCCCCTGGAAAAAGTCTCCAACCAAGTAAAAATTTTGTATCTAAACACAATATGAAATATAAAGTCCAAAATCTGTGTGAGGTACCTTGGTGTGTATTCAAACTCATCAAAGAATGGGCACTTGGAATAAATATTGAGTGTCTGACATATGACCAACTACCTAGTAGGCAGTCACTAAAAGTTTTTAATAAATGATGCCCTTTTAGCAAAATTTTGCAACTCTGGAGATCTCCAAATTCATGTACGGACAAATTCTTTTTCCTTTCCTTTGGACTCTAGGATTTGGGTCCAGTGGGATTTATGAAAAAAGCCATCACCTTGGCTGAGGATGAAGAGTGGAAAAGAATTAGAACACTGCTGTCTCCAACCTTCACCAGTGGAAAACTCAAGGAGGTAATAAAATATGAGGGCTTCTCATTGGACTCTTGAAGGATTCATCTGGGTACAGGTAGAAAGCAAGTAGATAGTATTCCCTTTCCATGGGATAATACTCTGAATTTGCACTTTCTAAAAATGTTCTTTTGTTTTTATGTTAGAAGAGATATAATAAGACTCATTATGAATGTCTCAACTTCTTCATCCTGGGAAAGCCATAGCCTTGGGGACTGAGTCTCCTCACTTAACTATGGGTGATCTTGTGTTTTGTGCATAGATGTTCCCCATCATTAACCAGTACGGAGATGTGTTGGTGAAAAACATGAGACGGGAATCAGAGAAGGGCAAGTTTATCAACTCAAAAGAGTAAGTAGCAGGGCATCTCTAGAGTTCTGAGCTCCATCAGGAGCCCCTCCAGCTGCCTGCCACAGAACTAAATCCCAATTGTTGAGCTAGTCCAATGAGCAGACGAATGCAGGAGTCACAACTCCAACTGTCCATCCAAGAAAGGGCTGCTCCCAGGAGAAGACAGGGCAGCTGGGGGAGAAAGAATCTTCTCTCCCGTATCAGCCAAGATTAGTTTGGCCACTCTCTGTGACTTTGAATATACTAGAAGACAAAATACTGTCAATGTCAAAGTCACTTTTTTTAGTCCTCTAGGAATTCAGTTATTCCACCCTTGTCTGCTAAAGCTCATTTTGTATGCAAAATATCACCCTCTACATTCTACTCATGCTGCTGTTGTTTGTCTGATTATGGATCTTATCCCTGTGTGGGTGAGCTTCTTGAGTCCAGAGGTGAGTCAAGTCACCTCACTGTCCCTATCACTCTTAGCAGAATGGCAGTACATCATTTGCAACTCATAAAGACCTCACGATCAATGTGAAGGGATCATAGACTCATCCAATGGTCCAGCAGACAGTTGTGACAGTGTGTGGCTCTCTGCTTGTCTTTCCTGGGTATGTGAAGTGACTCCTACTTCTTGCTGCATGTGTAGTGGAAGGACTGGGAAGAGGCACTGACTTTAATTTTTCATGTCTTTCTGTATTCAGCATTTTTGGGGCCTACAGCATAGATGTGATCACTGCAACATCATTTGGAGTGAACATCGATTCCCTCAACAACCCACAAGATCCCTTTGTGGAAAAAGTCCAGAAGCTCTTAAAATTTGATTTCTTTGACCCTTTGCTCCTCTCAATAAGTATGTGAACTACTATGTTATTCTTTCTCTCTTTTTAAATAAAAGCTTTATTGATACATAATTGATAGACCTTCTAATTATCCCACTTAATTTCTACAATTAAATGGTTTTCAGTACCAAGAATCATGGATCCATCTCTAGTGACAATTTGTCAACTCAGAAACATGGTACAACTTCATTATCAACTGTCTACTCCCCTCAAGCCTAAGCAACCATGAGTCTATTTTCTGACTCTAGAGATTTGCTGATACTGTGCATTTTCTATTAATGGAATGCTACAATATGTGGCTTTGCATGTCATTTCTTTTGTGTACCATTGTATTTTCAAATTCTTCCATCCTGAAACATGTAGGAGTATTTCATTTATTTCTATGGCCAAATAATATTGCATTGTATATATAGATTTTTAATTATTTCTAATTAATTGCTATTTGGATTGCTTTCATCTTGTGTCTGTTATGGATATTGTTGTATTTGAACACTTGTTCTAGTTCTTTGGGGTATATATTCACTAGGGATTGCTGCCTTGTATAGCAATTCAGTGTTTACCCCACTAAGTAACCTTCAGTGTGTTTTCTACAATAGCCACACCCATTTTAAATTCCCCACCTGGAGTGCACAAGGATTCCTGTTTTTCCTCTTCTTGTTCAGTTACTTTTCCCATTTTTTTGCTTCTAGCCATCCTCCTGGGTGTATAGTGGTTTCACCTTGTGGGCTTTGTTTTAATTTTGATAAGCTAATTATATTGAGCAACTTTGTCCATTTTTATATCTTCTTTCTATAAATGTCTTTTCAAGTCTCATTTGTATTTCTGTTTGTAGGTGAGTTGTAGAGTTTTTTTATGTGTTCTGGAAACAACTTCCTGATCCAAAGTGTGACTTGAAATTTTTCTCTCATATACCACAGGCAATTCAACATTGGCTTTTCAGTAGTGTACTTGGAAGTATAATCTTTTAATATTGATAATAGTCATAATAATATTTATGTATTTTATTGCCTTTGTTTTGCTTTATAGTCTAAGAATAGAT
Source organism: Geosciurus inauris (assembly GCA_004024805.1). Lineage (NCBI taxonomy): Eukaryota > Metazoa > Chordata > Mammalia > Rodentia > Sciuridae > Geosciurus > Geosciurus inauris. The sequence continues at coordinate 20,077 of PVHX01021239.1, forward strand.
TGCAGATCTGAGATTATAAAGGTTTACTTTCTTGGTTTTCTTTTAAGAGTTGGTTAATTTTAGCTTTTATGTTTACATGTTTGGTCCATTTTTAGTTTTTTTAGAAAGTATGAATTCAAGGTCCAACTTTATTCTTTTGTGTGTGTATATCCAGATGAACCAGTAACATATATTGAAAAGAATAGTTTTTTCCATTTTTCACTGTCATGGAACCTTTCTCAAAATTCTTTGGATGAGCTGGGCGCAGTGGTGCCCAGTGGGATTACAGTGGTGCCTGTAATCCCAGCAATTTGGGAGGCTGAGACAGGAGAATCGTGAGTTCAAAGCCCCCCTCAGCGACGTCGAGAGACTAAGCAACTTGTGGAGACCATGTCTCTAAGTAAAACACAAAAAATAGGGCTAGGGATGTGGCTCAGTGGTCAAGTGCCCCAGAGTCAATCCCTGGTACCAAAAAAAAAAAAAACCCAAAAAAACTTTGCATTGATATGTGGGATTATTTCTTATCAACTCTACAATTTTTCTGTCTGTATTTTGGTCTTTGATTTTTAAAAAAATTTTTTAGTTGTAGATGGACACAATATCTTTATTTATTTATTTTTATGTGGTGCTGAGGATTGAACCCAGTGGCTCATGCATGCAAGGTAAACGCTCTACCACTGAGCTACAATCCTAGCCCATAGTGTTTGAATTTTAAGACCACATCATCTATAAAGAATGATAATTTGGGGCTAGGGATGTGGCACAGCGGGAAAGCACTTGCCTAGCACATGTGAGGCACTGGGTTCGATTTTCCACACCACATATAAAAATAAATTAAAAAATAAAGTTCCATTGACAACTAAAAAGAAATATTAAAATAAAAGAATAATAATTTGACTTCTTCTGTCCTATTCCTTTATTTTGTTGCTTTTTGTCATTGCTCTAAGATTTCAAGTGGTATATTGACTAAGAGTGGTGACAATGGATATCTTTTACTTGTTCCTGATTTTAGAGGAAATGTTTTTATTTTATGTTTTTCATTATGCCATTTACTTTAGGCTTTTCATATATAGCCTTTATGATGTTGAAGTAATTTCCTTCTATTTCTAGCTACTTCATTGTTATTTAGTTTTTTAATCTGTGTATTATAGTTATACATAATATTGAGGTTCATTCTGACATAATTATACAAGCATGGAATATCATTTGCTCTAATCCAGTCTCCAGTACTTTTCCTGTCTCTCTTTTCTCCTTCTTCCTGTTCCCTTTTCTCCATTCTACTGGTCTTTCTTCTCTTTATTCATAGTTCTTTTAACTTAATGCATTATGCATATGAATAAAGCTGAAATTCACTATCGTATTTTATATTCCCCCTTAATATTGTCCCAGAATCTTGTGTATTGTGATTAAGGATTCTGTTTTTACTTTATTGCTGACTGAGTGTTCAGGTTTATATATCTTGTTTTCAAGCATTAAATTGTCTCTTCTAGGTGATCCAATATATTTGCAAATCTTTCAACTGAATTTTTATTTGATTTATTGAGCCTTTAATTTCTAAGATTTGTTTGGCTCTTTCTGAATTTATTTCACATTCTATATTCTCACCCTTAGTTCATTCCTTAAATCATGCTTTAGTTTGTTGATAATGTTACCAATCAACTTTTTAAATTTGTTCATGATTGCATCAATTGCAGTATCTGTGAATTTAGTTATTGGAGGATAATAAGCTTTTATTATTGTTATTGGATAAGTTTTTGGAGAGATGCTGTCATCCTGTCCCCTTATGTTTGCTGAGGTTCTATATTTGGGTATCTATTGAGATAGATTCCTTTTGCTCATGTGTGTGAGGGAGTTTAGGAGTATTTATTTCATTCTCTTATGCCCTGGTATGAAGGTATATCTTAACTTCGACACATGCAATCAGGGTAATGATAGTCTCTAGTTCAAAAACAAGTGCCACTTTGACCAAATAACTGCCAGTAGCAGTAATAACTTAACAGCAAATCATATATCAACATATGCTATAGCATTTACTACTAATGAGTTCTGTAACTCTATTACTAAAGAGAAAAGTGAGTGAGGAATAATTTAGAGTACAGTGAAAAGATTAAGCATTAGTGATAGTATGATAAATTGTTTCAGAAGAAGGAATAAAGCATAAAGTAAATGAACGATAAAGAAAAGCATGGGGGAGAGTGGAGAAGAGAGTAGAGTGGAGATGGAAGAGAATCAGAATTGACAATGGATCCATTTTATTCATAAAATACTTAAAATTAGATAGAACTCTACTACAAAATGCGAGACACTGGGAATTTATCTGTGAATGCAAATATGAATGTTATTGCATTCATTACAGTGAATGCAGTAACAGTCATCAGCTTCAGTTTTGTTCTTGTTTGAAAATTTAAATTTGCAGACATTTATTCCTGGGATTTTAATTTTAGAATCCCCCAGCCATGAAGGATTTTGTGTGACACAAATATCATGCTGTTTGTCTGTTCTCAGCTCGGACCTAACTGTCCAAACTTGTTGGAGGATTCTGTGTGCTGAGCTCTGTCCCCTCAACCTGGCAGCATGTGCTGTGGGAGTACTGTCTGATTCAGAGCAGTTTCACTTTAAAAATGGCTTGGTTGTGACTGTGGGTGGGAATGTGACTCTGGTAGGGTTGTTGTTCAGCCACTCACTGAACAGGATGTGGGTTGTGTCACACACTCCTCCTTCTGAAAGCCCCAGCCCATGTGCTGGGTGGAGGTGTATGCAATGTTTCCTCCCATCCTCCAGATCCTTCTGTAGGTCTGGGAGGTGGCACAGTTACCATGGGATGCTACCATAGGTCCAGTGTTTCTTACCTCACCCTGATCTGTCCTATTTCCATCTCCTACCAGCCAAGATTAGGCTGCCAATTTCAAATGAAAGTGCCATCCACCCTTCACTCTGCAAAACAACAGACTGCTGCAGCTTGCCCCATAAAGCTTCTCCTCTGTTGCAGTCTCACTCCTGTGTCCAGATTGTTGCAGGACATAGACACCCACCAATACAGTGGAAAGTAAGACCTGAGTGGCTGTTTGTTGCTGGTATTTGAAAACAAAGTATACCAGAAACAAGACAAAAAGGAGCAAAATAAAATACAAGTAAGGGTAAATGGCAGGGATGCCTAGTCTCCCTCTCAGGAAGTTCTAACAGAGTATCTTTAACCTGTTCCTGGTTCCCCACTTTTCCTCTCTGCTGGAGAGTGCCTGGTCTTTCTGTTGAGCTAGCTCAGTAGCCATGTATGAGCTAATTTTCTGCTCAAATGGTGAATTTGTTGGACAGCAGCACCTCTTTACCTTAAACTGGGTGGGAGAACTTTTGGCCATTGGGGAGGAGCTTCCTCTTCCCCAGAGAATCAGTGCACACCGAGAGCTACTGCCACCTGTCCCATGTACCATTTCCCTTTGTATTCTAGAAGTTAATGCTTTTGGCTTCCACCTGATTGCTACCTCTTTGTGTTGCCTGCCATCATCTCCCCACAGTCTTCCCATCTCCCCAGAGAACTGTTGTTTTTATCTAGTTTCCAGGGACTGCTCTAGAATATTGTGAGTTCTGTTGATCTGCCATTTTTTCCTGACCTCCAAATCCCACTTATTGGTTGTATATAATCCTTTTCATATGGTGCTGGATTTCATTTGCTAATATTTTGTTGAGATTTTGCACCTATAATTAATTATAAGTGTAAAAGCCAGATGACCAAAAGGAGGGGAGATCCAAAAAACTCTCCCGGGTTTCGGCACCATTTGTAAAAGCCAGATGAACACAAGGAGGCAAATTAAAACCGCTGGGCAAGGGTTTATTGGAAATATATGCTCTCGGGCTGAACTCTCTCATCCATCAGAGTGTGTCTGGGAGAATGGCGCACGTGTTCCAGGGTACAGAAAATTTTAAAAGGCCCGGTCAGGAAGGGAGGGCTTAGGGCAGGAAGAGAAGATCAGAGTCCTTCCTGGATTAGTCAGGAAAAGCCCGCTGATTGACAGGAGGCGCCTCTACTGGTGATGTCAGCATCTGGCTGGCCACTCCATTCTGCAGCTGCCCTGACTGACCCCCCTCATTGGACATCCTGGACTCTGAACCTACCTAACATCAAGATATATCAGTTTGTAGTTCTCCTGTGTTATCTTTGAGTTAGGTCTTATAATTAGGTAAAGATGAGCATTATTGAATACTTTGAAAATGTTCACTCTATTCTATATTTAGAAAAACACTAGATATTTCCACAAGTGTTTGGGAAGGATTGAAGAATTGGTACTAGTTCTTTTAATATTTGGTAGAATTGTCCACTGAACATCTGGACCTCAGCTTCTCTTTGTAGAGAAGTTCTTAATTTCTAATTTATTCTCATCATGTGATATATGTTTATGTATATTATGTATTATTCTTTGTGTCTGTTTATTTTTTGTGTGTCTTTCTAGAAAATTGTCCATTTCATGTAAGTTATGTAATTTATATAATTTTGGGGATAATCCAGTTATTAGGATATCTTCATATTCCTTTCTATGTTTATAATGTCGGTTGTTTTCTTCCTCTCTTTTTTGATGGTAGTAAGTATAATCTTTCTATTTCTGGGTCAGTCTATTATTTTGCCAATTCTTTTTCAAAGAAATAGCATTTGTTTCATTAATTTCTCCTATTGATTTTCTTTTCTATTCAGTTAGTGTCCACTTTGGCCCTTAATATTTTTTTCCTTCTGTTTCCTTTAGTTTTTGTTTGCTCTTTTTTTTCATGATTTACTGCATAAAGTTTGATTATTCATTTGAGATATTTGTTTTTATTTAATAGATATAAATTTCCTTCTGAGCAATGATGGCTTTTTCTCTATTCCACAAGTTTGATATATTATGTATCCTGTTTTTCCTTTCAATACTTTATCTATTTGCCCTTTATATTTCTTCTTTGATCCATTGGTTATTTCGGAGTATATTGATAAATTTGCCCATAATTTGAGTATCCCAATTTTCTTACTAATGATGCCTCTGGATTCCTCCCAGGTGCTTGAGGAACATGTGCTCTATTGGTCCCATCCTGACTGCTCTTTCTTGAACAGTGTGATTAATCACAGCCCCAGACAAAAGCCTAGTTTTATCCACAGACACTGTATTCCAGTGCAGGAAGGGGCTGAGAGTAGGATTTTGTTCTTGCTCCTTTGGTTACTCCACAGAGACAGAAGGGGCCACTGGTCTCACTTCTATGGTGGTGGACCTATGTATGAAATTCCCTGATTCAACTAGTGTCCTGGAAACCAATCAGCGGTCACAGAAGGAATGACTCCTATTTAGGAACCCTTATGACTTTAACTGTTCTGATTGGTAGAAAATATTTAATTGCTCCAGGTAAAGTTTCCATTTTCACTGCAGTCTCTATTTTTTTCCCCTGCAGCAATCTTTCCATTCCTTACTCCAATTTTTGAGGCAATGAGTATATCTAGATTTCCAAAAGATGCTACAGATTTCTTAAAGAAAGCTATAATCAGAATGAAAGAAAGTCGCCTCCAAGAGAAACAAAAGGTAAACTTTGGTGGTGGTTACAGAAGGATGTTCATTTTTGATAATTTAGTTTCCTATGGATGTATGACTTCTGTACTTCTTTATGTATTTTTGAAAGATTGATAAAGAACTCTTGGTTGGGAATAGTAGAGGCTTTTGATTTGGGGAAAATTAGGAATTTAGTGTCTGCTAATTGAGATACAAGAATGAATCAGAGAGGGAACTGAATTAGAACAAGATATATTCCATACCTTTTTAATATGTCAAAATGGATTCTACTCTCATATATAACTACAAAGAACAAAAACACATTGTAAGTGAATAAAATCATACATAACAAATATTAAAAATAGAATGAAGTAGACAGAAAGTATTTACATTTAAATAATAGGCCTGGAAATTAGTTTGTCAAGGCATTAATATTGCTGATATAAAAAGTCCCACATGCTCTAAAAGGCATCCTTGTACATTGTTGATTGGAATGCAAATTAGTTCAGCCATTATGAAAAACTCTCTGAAGGGCCCTTATAAATGAAACACAGACCCACCATATGATCCAGCAATCCCACTACTGGGTATGTAGCCATAGGAAATGAAATTAGTATGTTGAAGAGACAACCACATTCCCATGTTTATTGCAGAACTATCTTAAAATTGTTCTTTTTAATTGAGCCAAATTGATTTTGAAAATATTCACCATCAGGAAATGATGAATGAGGTTAAAGTTCCGTGTTTACAATGACATGAACATCATACAGCATATGCACATATCAAAATAATGGGGTACTTTGTTAATATATACAATTTAATGTTTTTTGTATATCAGTTGAAATGATTCCTTTAAATAGAGGCAAAACATTTTGTCACATCCCTTCTCTTCAATAGATAAAATTTTAACCTAGATACTATTTTCCTGGTGCTTTATTTGCATCAGATTATAGATTCGTAAAGAATCATTCCATTTCCAAACCTCTCACTTTGCAAATTCTCCATGGAAGGCATCTTCAGGCTACCTGGTACTATCTGTCCCCTTGTGGAGTAGGCATGGTTTTCTTTAGGTTTGAAAGATTTTTCTCATGTAAGAAGGCCAGAATAAGGATGTATGCAGGCCAGGGAGCCAGGATGTGTTCCCCAGGTCTTTGTACAAAGTTCACAGCATCAAGCATGGTGGAATCTTTCAAGACACTTGTGCAAAATCTGATGATAAACTCTGGAAATGGCAGATTAATCTGTGGCACCATTGGTGAAGAATTACAGCAGTCAAACAAAATTTTGAAGTCCAGGACTTCTACCTGAGCAAACAACTGTAACAGGAGTTGGAGCCAGCCACTCTCTAGCCAGGAGGCTGTGTTCAGAATCCAAAGAAGCTCAGAATCAGGGAGAGCAAGGACCAGTAGTGATTGGACACCATTGCCAGTCTTCACTCAGGGAAACATCCTGCTCTCCACAGTTTGTAGATAAATGCTTTTTTTTTTTTTTTTTTTTTTTTACTAATGCCTTAGGAAACCACAGCTGAACTTCTGCACTTAAGTCATATTATTAAAAAGAAAGTTAAATTCTGCATTATTCATTTGTTTCTGACTTCATAATTGACCTTCTCTCTTTGAAATCTGTCTTGTTTCCAGCATCAGGTGGATTTTCTTCAGCTTATGATAGATTCTCAGAATCCCAAAGATGTGGAGTCTCATAAAGGTAACCAAAGATGCTACCTGGTCTACTGATGGGGAAACTCAGAGGGAAGGGTTGTTCTGGAAATGTGCAGCAGCAGGTCTTCCAGGCAGAAGAGCATTTCCACCAAGTTACAGAAAGACCATGCTTGGATATTATATATGGTAACCTGAGGAACTTTCTAGAAGCACGCCTAGAGCGATGTTTAAATCTTCAAGTTGACATAAACAAGTATTTATTTTACCAGCATGGTATTCTTATTCAACATATTTTCTTAATGCATTTATTTTAATGCTCAAATTGTCCCATATTTGTCCACTGGCATCCCATTCATGTGGGCTCCTGAGTCCTTTATTATTCTTGTCACTTTTTTTGTGATTGTTTTAAAAGCAAGTTCAGTTTATTTTGAGAAATTATAGGTTTATAGCAATATTGAGCTGGAAACATAGAGGTTTTCCATGTAGTCTTGAATACACTGCTTCACTCTTAATATCAACCACTAGAGAGTTATATTTATAATGAGTCATATGCCTGTATGGACACACTTCTATTGTTCAAACTCCTTGGACTTCAGTAAGGTTTGCTCCTGGTCTTGCATATTCTGTGGGTTTTGACAAATGTATACTGATATGCATGCACATTATAATAACATACAGTGTATTCTGTGCCTTTTTATGTATTTTCTGAGCACTGTCTTGCTTTCTGATTCAGGATGTTTCAGGTTTCTGCTCTGTTTCTCCTGACAGCCTTGGAATGAGTCATCTTTTTCAAGGATGTTAGGTTGCGTTATTTGTTTTTTTTTTTTTTTGCAATGAATGGAATTTAGAAATCAAAATCTGTGATCAGCTTGTGTATTTTTGCTTTTATCCTCTCAGCAGACCAAATTATGAACACAAATTACTTCTACATGGAGCAGACAAAAGAAATAATTCTGTATCTACTCACATCCAGTGATATAAATTATTTTTCTTTCTCTCCTTCAAAATTTTTTTTCCTAATTTATAGCTTATTTCTGTGACATAAATACTCCCATTGTGGTTCTAATTCAAGGTACCACTGGGTTGAGAAACATCTGAAAAATATTCCTGAATGTTGAACAATTAATTCTAGAGATGAAGACTGGGCTTACTACAGCCTGCCAGTATACATAATTTTATGTTTATGTATAAATATTTATCTATCTGTCTATCTATTTATCTATCCATCCATCCATACATACTCTATGTGTTTACCCAGTTCTATTTAGCTTTCTGTGTTGAAGGAAACAGTGTATAGTTTAACTGTTCCATACAATAACCATAAAACACATGTGCCTATTAAGCACTTGACATGTGGCTAGTTCTACTGAGGAACTAAAGTATGTCGATTTTTAATTAATGAAAATTTAAACATTAACATGTAGCTAACACAACAGATACCTGAACTCCAAACCATGATGTTTTTGGGGGTGGGGGATAGTGCAAAATGAACCCAGGGGCACTCAACCACTGAGCCACGTCCCCAGCCCTATTTTGTGTTTTATTTAGAGACAGGGTCTTAGTGCTTAGTTGCTTAGTGCCCCACCTTTGCCAAGGCTGGCTTTGAACTCATGATCCTCCTGCCTCAGCCTCCTGAGCCTCAAAGACTACAGGCATGTACCACCATACCCAGCCCAAACCTTGATTTTATAATCCTATTTCCAGGGGTTTATACTCACTGGGATAAAAGATTTGATAGTTAAATGTTCCCATGACATTATCATAGAAAAATATCATCAGTAAATCCAAACTCTGTAGACCTTTCAAACACTTGTTTTGTGTATTCTTTTTCATCATGAATTGCATGTTTGTTATGGGCATTGTGTTTCTTTCAGGGCCCCAGGTATCTAAAGCTCCCCATCCATTACTGGAAACATGAGTTAAGTTCATGATTGTGCTTAGCTTCTGTCAAGATAAAAATAAAGAGGGAAGTCAACTTCTGTTATAAGAGCACAGAGAGAGCATGTACTAGGGAAGGTGACATTCGGTCATGACTGAATAAGTATAGTGTTTTACTAAAATATTTAGTAATTATAATAATTTTTCTTCACATCTCATGCCCACTGCTCCTTTATTGACAGTTTTCTTTGCTACTTTAATGACATTAATTAGATCAGTATCGGTCACTATTCTTCTAACATTGTAGGTTGCTATGTAGTTTCTGCATGTTCTGAGATCATCCATTTTGAAGACAGGTGCCCCAGGGATTCTATTGCATGAGGCCTCTCACCCTCATAAGGCCTGACTTTCAGGGGAAGATATGCACAGAAATCACCACATTTTATGGTAGTTCAGATTTTGACTTGGTGGTTCTAGGGTAGTTTAGCGATTCTGTGTTTCTAATAATTTCTCAAATGTTTTTGATGCTGCTTTTTCATGGACCACACTTTGAATAGGAATAGTTTCTCTTGCTGCCCATTCTTCCCTTACATTTCCTCCAACATGTTTAGATGAAAGATCCTTTATTTTCCCACACCCTGAAACCTTAGTATGACAAACACTATCAAAGTGTTTCAAGATATATTATACCTAGAATAATTGAAACTTTTCCTGTGGGTGAATACCATCCTTTTTGTTTTTTTACTTATAAAAAGTAATTTCATGATAATCCAAGGGGCATAATGATCATACTGTGTATGTTAGAAATGCTATGTGTTGAAATTACCTACTTTGGAGGTGCTGAGAATGGCCCAATGAGAAGCAGATATCCAAAGGTGTTGTACCACAGTTTCTTTATCCATTCATCTATTGAAGGACATGGATAAAGAAACTGTGGTACATATACACAATGGAATATTATTCAGCAATAAAAGAGAATAAAATTATGGCATTTGCAGGCAAATGGATGGAACTGGAAAGCATTATGCTAAGTGAAGTAAGCCAATCCCAAAAAACCAAATGCCGAATGGTCTCTCTGATTAGTGGATGCTGATGAATAAGGGAGGTGGGAAGGGGA
>PVHX01021240.1:0-30193 GCA_004024805.1 Geosciurus inauris
GCAAACCAAAAAAACATTGTAATGAACACTGGCATACAAGTGTCTATTGGAGTCCTTGCTTTCAATTCTTTTGGTATATAATGTAGCAGTAAAATTGCTGGATCATATGATAGGATATTTTGTGTTTGGACATTTGAATATCCAGTTGTCCCTGCACCAGCTATTGAGTTACCACTGCAAGTTTTGGGCCCACATGGTTCCCCCCTTAAGCTGCTCAGTGTGTGTGAAGTCCCCCCACGTCTACTCTGCCTTTCTCACCTCCCCTTTTGCCACTTTTCCATACCACATGCCTACTGGGCTCAGAATGATTCTAAACGACTACAAGTCTTGGACACCTTGCTATTTGCCACCTCTGGGTTTACTGCTGTGGGCTACCCATGCAGCTCCCTTCCTCTGAAATGCCTTCCCTCCACTTCTTGTTTAACTGGCTCATTAGAATTTCAACACAGTTTGAATCCCTGCCATGAAACAGGCATTGAATATAAACTCCTCTAGCCCTTCTCCTGCTTTCAGTCTGAATTTTTCCCTTAAGTCATCCAGTTGGAAGGCTGCTCCCACAACACCTTGTGTTTACCTCTCTTACAGCACTCGCAAGTGCAGAATTACACGAAAGTGATTTACTTGGGGTGGGTCTTCCCCATTGGACTCTCAACTCCTGGAGAACAGGGCTCATGTCATGTTTTCACATGTACATGTAGGGCTTCAGTCCATAAATGTTTGCTTAGCAGAATGTGATGAGCACCACATTCCATCCTACCACTCATTTGAAAGTTTAGTGTAATTTCTACCTTACCTGTAGAACTCTCCCTAACTAGTTTAAAACATGAACCATATTTTAATTTCCATACCTTCCATCAGCAGTGTCTATATTAACGATGGTGATTATTCATTGAACATTTATCATTTATCAAGCATAGTAGAGGCTTTATATAGACTCATGACCTCCACTGTGGGGTAGCTATTAATATGTCAATTTTGTCAGTAAGAAACTTATCTAAATAATTTATCCAAGGTCATCACAGAACTGGGATTCAGACCCAGGTGTGACTCCAAAGCCAGTGCTCTTCCCACTACACATTCTGCAACTTCCTCATAATCTCACTTTAAACTAGTATTGCAGTGACATCGGGCAAAGTCTGTGTGAGAGCATACTAGATTTTTAGAGTTTGAAAGGAACTGAGATTACTGAATTTAATCCCTTAATTATTAATTAATGTCAATCAAATCTTTTTATATTCACCAGATAAACTTTCTATATAACATATGTATAAAGGATAATACACATGTGTACCTATTAACCAACTTAAGAAAATGAACATTACTATAAACTCTCTCATTTTTCCTATGCAAAACCTGAGGCCTAGTGTTTGGAGAGTAAGTGACTTACTCAAAGTGGCCTGGCTCTTTTACTCTCCTCTGGTACCATGGAAGGCATCTCCAGAAAGTCTACTGGCCTCATGGTGGTGGGACCAGAAGGCTGGAGCTTGCCATGAAGAGAGTCCAGGAAGAAAGTTGCCATATGTACTATTTTCATTGGTCTTTTAGTGGGAGGGAACTTGAGATTGGAACAGAATTAATCAGGAAGTGTGGGCCACTGTAGTAGCTTCTGAGTCTTGTCTTCTGTCGCTCCTCTGCACCAGCGCTGTCATATTTGCCCATGCCCATCTTCCTTCTGCTTCAAAGCTCTGGGCTGGTGATGAGGGCTAGGGAGGTAACTGTGGACTCTCCTTAAGTCCCGCCCTCTGGTGTTCTGCAGTAGAAAATCTGAATCCTTAAACATTCATAGTATTTACTGTTTAAACATTTACCCACCCATGTTCAGTTTCCTTTAAATTTCTACTCTATTCCTCTCTTCTCTTCCTTCTGATGAGTGCCTTATTTCTTCCCCTAGGCCACCCAGCCCTGTGGACTCCCAGTGTGAACCACAGCCAAATCTCTCTAATGGCTAACATTCAGTATGAGAAGTCTGTTTTTCTCCGAGTTCCAACTCACTGTGTGGTTTTGTGTAAGTCCATTCTCTGAAGAGCCAGGATTCCTATTTCCGTTGATTCTCCCCTCCCAACCACAAGGGACCACTTTGAATGATGTGCTGACTGTGACTGGCTTAGATGGTGATCTTATTACAGGTCTCTGCCGCCCACAGGGCTTGAGACCAGCAGCTGGAGAGATGCTGATGGTTCTGCCCTCCCAGGAGCCGCCAAGTCTAGGAAACACTAGGCCTTTGTCCCCAGGGTCAGGGAAATCCATTTGCTGTGGATTACAGCTGTGACAGCTTTCCAGGGAAGCTGAGGAGAAAGATACTGAAAATGAAGCTCTCTAAACCTAGTCTAAAGCCCTGGGGAAAGCAGGGTGAGGTTTTCCTAATGGAATCAGAGCTTGACAGGAAATGAGAGGTCTAGTCAGCTCTATAATGGCTGCTGTTGGTATTACCATGCCTGTACGGCTCGCATGAGCAGAGTTTGAGCAGGGGGAAGGGTTTCCTCTTTGCCTATATCTCTGAGGCATAAGACAACAAGAGAAGAGTGCTCAACTTTCTAGACTTATTGGCCTGGGGGAGACCTCTTTATACCCCTGAGTTGCTGCATGAACATAAGTACCCTGATTTGCACTCATGGAACTGTCCTCTGATAGCAGACTCAGTCACTCAGTCACTCAGTGATTGATACACTGGCACCGTCCAAATGCACTGCAAAAGGCTCCTGTCTCTCCCTAGTTCTCTGTGTTGCCACTCTTAGTGTTTCTATAAAGTTAGAGCCAATCATATAGTCCTAGCAATAGAAAGCAAACAGAATGATTTCACTGTGAAACACAACACCATAATTTGAACAAATAACCTTTATCTGAAACCTTACTATTTTCTTCACAACTTATATAAAGAAGACTTTTACCAAATATTTATATTACAAGTTGGTACTGGTTGGTTGAAGAATATGAGGACGAAAAAGGATTTGATCTTTTTTGGAAGGGACATATAGGTTGACGCATGCTCTGCAAATGCTGAGTGTCTGGGGACTGAAGCATGAGGGTGAGTTTGTCTAGACTCAGGCAGCTCTGGTTTCACTGCTCTAAGGCACAGAGTACATATCTATAGGCCCTTAATCCAACACGAATGGTGTCCTTATAAGATAAGCCACATTCAGGGAGAAGCTGGCCGCGTGAAGCTGGAGGCAGAGACTGGAGTGATGCTGCCACAAACCAAGGAATGTTTAGAGCCACTAGAAGCTAGAATAAGGCAAGAAAGCATTTCACAGGGAGTGTGAGCCTGCTGATACCTTAATTTCAGACTTCTATTCTCCAAAGCAGTGAGAAAATGTATTTCAGTTTCTTTAAGTCACCAGTTTGTGGTCTTTGTTATGGTAACCCTAGCAAATACTAAACCAAATTGCCTAGTATTGAAGCCAACTAGCTTAGAAACTGGTATAGAAGGGTACCAATGAAACTGATATAAAGGATGCAAAACTGCCTTGTCAAGATAATAGTTTTGTATGCTTCAAGGCAGGAGTTCTCAAAATATGGTCCTTGGCAGCTCTTAAAAAATGTAGATTTTGGGGCCAGATGTGGTGTACATGACTGTAATCCCAGCCACTTGACAGGCTGAAGCAGGAGGGTTGCAAGTTTGAGGAAGATTATATGTTTGAGGCCAGCTTGGGCAGCTTAGCAAGACCGTGTCTCAAAATAAAATAAAAAGGTCTGGAGATGTAGCTCAGCAGTAGAGTACTAGCATGCATGAGGCCTTGAGTTCCACACCTAGTACAGCAAAGAAAAAATAAATGCCAATTTTTGGGCTCCACTTTAGACTTAGCAAATTAGAAATCCTGAGAATGGCACTCAGCAACCCATACCTTCATGAACACTCTGGGGAATTCTGATGCCCATAAAGTCTGAAAGTCACTGCCGTAAGGGGCCCTGTTGTACCTTATGTAAGATTAAAAATGAGTAGGAGCCTTTATGATATAAAATGGTCATAATAAAGATCCTGAAAAAGGGGGCACAATTAGAATGGGGAAGAGTAACCACACAGCTTCTTCCCTACTGAAAATCCCCAAATACCTGTCGTGGAAAGGGGAGAATGCTGGTAGCGCTCAGTCAGATCTTCTTGCTTCTCTCCAGCTTCACCTACTGCTTGCTCTGAGGCCGCGGTTCCAGAACCAGTCACACTTTGTCTCATGACTCTGCCTGGACACTTCCCTCTACTTGGCCACTCCTATGTTCCTCCTTCCCATTTCCTTGGCCAGAACCCATTCATCCTGTGCCATTCAGCTTCAATGTCTGCTCCTCCTAGAGGCTTCTATTTGTACTGGGTTTGGTGCCGCCTTCTGATCTTTGATAATGTGTCAAGATGGCTGATTTTCTTCAGCAGAGCTTGACTATTATTTTTAGATTCCTAATGCTTAGCATAGTGCCTGGCCAGCAGCAGTGAAAGTTCAAGTGGGGAATGAATAAAGCTGGAAACTGCTGGTAGATCTTTGCTCCTGATGAGGAAGTACCCAGGTAGATACTGAAGTGACTCATGAAAATGAGACATTGTCTGAGAAGGTACCTTTGAAACTCTCAATAGCCATTAACACTTTTATTCAAATTTGTTGGTCCAGATTACTATTCTAAATCAATAGAGCCCAGCACATACAAATTTTGACTTGGAAAAGGAGCATGAGGGAATGTTAAAAGAAAGTGGTATTGAAGTGATGTGCATCTGTCACTGCAAAAGGCAGGTGTGGGAGATCCTGGTCAGGAAGTCTGGGTTCTAGACCAGTTGTATCACTCACTAGCTGGGAGCAGTGTATTAACACAGACAGAGATGACAATCCTCTCACTCCTGCCTTACAGAGCTTTTGCAAAAATGAATCAAAATAGATACATACAAAAAAGTATTTTGGAATCAAAAATTACACAAATGCAAAGTGTCAAGAGAGTCCAGAGAAAAGGAAGAGAAATCAAGTACTATAAAAATGAACAAATGTCACTAGGGCCTAGAATATACCAAAGAGACACCAGCCAAGTTACTTAACTCTTTGTGCCTCATTTTCCTTTTTTGCAAAATGGACAGAATAACAGTACAGATTTCATTGGTTTGTTTTAAAGAATAGGGAAAATAATGAATTAAAAACACCTAGCATAACTCAGACATAGACTGGTAGGTAGATTAAGGTAGAAGATGGATTTTTTTTCCCCTAGAGAAAAACTATAATTTCCTTCAATAGCCTCAAATTAGAAAAAATTTCTTGTTTCTAATAATGGAGTAAATTTTTTATACTATGTTCTGGTCAGTTCTTTCTTATTTAGTCTTAATAGAACTATCCTTTTTGGGGATTTATACACAGAAATCTCTGTAGCCAGGGCTACAAAAAGACTGCTTTAAAATCTCTCCATGCTAGATCTGTCTCTTTCTCTCTCTCTCTCTCTCACACACACACACACACCCACACACATATATAAACTCTACCATTTCTAAGCCTGCCATTTTCTGTCACCCCAACTCATCCTTGAACTAACCTGATGCCAGTGCAACCCAGGGTAGGCTGGTCTTTGTGTCACTGCTACCTGGTGACAAGCATAATTAAGCAGGGCAGGGATCATAGGAAACAGCTGATTGCTAGGCTTTTAGAATAATTGTTCAAGAGTCTAGAAATTGATCTGAAATTTGCGAGCAGTCTTTTCTCTCTACTTCCTCCTTGCACTGTCCCCTGGGCTGTGACTATAGCCTCCCTCTAGGCATCAATGGATGTTTTTCAGCTAAGGACTTTGCTGACTTACTGAGGCAAGCATCAAGAGCGCATCTGAAGCTGGGCATGGTGGTGCACACTTGTAATCCCTGTGACTGGGGAGGCTGTGGCAGGAGGATTGCAAGTTCAAGGCCAGTCTCAAGGATTTAGTGAGACTTTCAGCAACTTAGCAAGACCTTTTCTCACACTTCAAAAATAAGTAAGTAGAAAGGACTGACTGGGCATGTGGCTCAGTGCCCCTGGGTTCAATCCCCAGTGCTAAAAAAAAAAAAAAAAAAAAAAAACCCAAAAAACAAAAAACCCAAAACAGAAGACAAACAATGTCCCACCCCCATCCTCCCCTAAAAAGCTCCAAAGTGCCTCTGAGAAGCAGGGCCCATGTTGGAGTGCCTTTACATGCTCCCCCAGTGCTTTTTCTAAGGGCGTAGCCTAGTGTTTCCCTTTACATCCCCTATGAGGAGATTAAGGGAACAGGTTTTGAACATTTTGACATATTTTAAAGAGACAAGTTGCCAGGGACAGGTGGGGTGCCTCTTGTCATAAATACTTTCATTTTGTATGTAAATGATCTTTTATCCATTAGGAACCTAGCATTCTTGGAACTAGTACCAGTAAATAATAACTCTTGCCACTTACTGTGGGCTTGGTCAGGGAAAATGATCTTATCTCACAATCCCTGTATTGATCCTTGATATAGGGACTATTTCCTCATTTTTTTTCCACAAGAAAACTGAAGTTCAGCTGGGCGCGGTGGTGCAAGCCTGTAATCCCAGCACTTAGGGAGGCTGAGACAGGAGAATCATAAGTTCAAAGCCAGCCTCAGCAACAGCGAGGCACTAAGCAACTCAATGAGACCCTGTCTCTACATAAAACACAAACTAGGACTGGGGATGTGGCACAGTGGTTGAATGCCCATGAGTTCAATCTTCAGTACCCCCCCCAAAAAAAAAAAACCACAACAAAACTGAAGTTCATAGAGGACCTGTAACTTATCAGAGGTCACAGAGCTAGTAAATGGCAGGGACAGGATTCAAAACCAGGGTTGCATGGCCATACATAAGAGGTAAAACTACTTGTGCTCACTCCAGTCTAGGCTGCTCTGAGTCAGTCATTCTTATGAATTTAACCTAGCCCCAGTGTCTTCTATCTAGTAGACTTACAAGTCATCCCAAGCTATAGAGTCAGTCCAAGCAAATCTGTCAACCACAGCTCACACAGGTGCTGCCACCAGAAATCACACCTGGTGTAGTAACTGGAGCATGTCTAACATCCACAGACCTTTCCTGCTCATAAGCATTTTCACATATATTATCTATAAGTAAGGCTGGTTGTATTGGCACCATTTACAAAATCACTTGTAGTCATTTAACTGGAAAGTAATACAAAACGATGAAGGCTCCACGGTGCTTTTCAAGGAAGGATGGAGGAATGTGTTTCCTGATGCTGGGCACAGTGCTGGGCAGCATGATTTATAAGACAGAGGAAGAATGGCATGGCAGAGAAAGCTGTTATGCTTCCTGCCTCCATCCACGCTGGGAGACCTTAGACAGGTTACTTAACCTCCGTGGACTCATCTGTTTAACAGATTAAATATCAAGAGTTATTGGGGAGGCTGGAGTTGTAGCTCAGTGGTAGAGCACTTGCCTAGCACGCATGAGGCACTGGGTTCAATCCTCAGCACTACATTAAAAAATAAAGTTATTGGGAAAAGTAAGAAAGAAAATGGAAGCAAACAGTACCATGTGCAGCACTTAACAAGTGTTTGGTTAACACCAGGCCCCACCCCCACCCCAGGTCTGTATCATCTTTCTAGCTTTGCTTTAGAGCAGTAGTTACAGCCAAGAAAACAGGTTCTGAGAGTTAAAGTCACACTTGCCCAAGTCTATCAAGCTACTAAACAGTATAAACCAAAACAGCCTGAATCTAGAGCTCATGTCCAAATTGTAATAAGGGAGTGCCTTAAATGTGAAGGGAAGACCCAGACATAGGGACCTAATCCTTGACATGACTGAACACACTATGAGTCCTGACTTGGACATGAGTATCCCACCAGAGTCCAAAAAGTTCTGTTCTTAAATCCTAGGAATTTTTTTTATCTTCCTAAGAAAAGAAAAAAGAGAAAAAAACTCACCTCCAGGTGAAACTAGAAGAAGTAATAACCAGAACAGACAGAAGCCAGGCTCTGTGTGTGTGTATGTGGAAGAGGTGCTCACACATGTGCACTCATATACACATGCATGTTGTGAAAGGGAGGGGGAAAGTGAGAGACCAGAAGCTGGTTAGCGACAGCTATTACTAGATAACATTTCTCCTGTGACTCCTGGCTGTGCATGAGAAGTGCTTGAGAAATCCAGAGAGTGGGTGAACATTCAGTTAACATTTTTCTTGGGACTATTTTTCATGCAATGGTTGACTTACGGGTGTTTGGATTGATGTTAACACTGCTGGACATTGTACTGTTAACAGGTATATGACTTGAAGTTTAAACTTTCTTTTTCCACTCCCTTCTTCCATTCTCTTTGGGACAGATCCCTCTTTAAAGCCCTCACTGTTTTGGCCTAACCCACATTTAGAGAATTCAGCCATTCCTAAGGTTTTTTCCTGCTCTACTTCTGCCCTAGCAACCTGTTTGGGCCGCTGTCGCATAGTTCTAGGATCACAAAGCAACTGCAGAGTTCCTCAGGCCCAGCTCTGGGCCTCCTCATACTCATCTGACCCAAATAACAGTCTTTAATTGTGATTAACATTCCTTTCTAGCAGAAACATACTGCATACCTGTGGCCAGCCTGTGATCTACTGTGGCCACCAGTCTTTTGCTTCCTACCATATCTGCAATGTCCTATTTCATTCCATACTTACAAGTTTGCTTTCTTCTTAGCATATATGCTAGCTTTGAGCTTGTATTTCTAACCTATTCGCTTATTTTTTTCAGGGGAAAACTATCTAAATGGGTAGATTCCCCTCACACTCTACCCTTTCCTATCAGGTATAACTCTACCCTATTTCCTGTCTCATAGAGCTTAGGTAGCTAATTTAGATAATTACTGTAGGCAGAATGAGGATCACATTTCCAAATTATAAGGAGAGAGATTTCAACATAACAGGAAAAAGAACTTCCTACCAATGGGGCTGTTAAGAGGTGGACTGGGGCTGCTTCCTGAGGACATGAGCTTCTGTCTGTGGGGCTGTCCGGCCAAGCTAGGCGTCCTCAAGGCAGGTGTAATCCACCTAGCAGTGCCACTAGCACTGATGGAGAATTATTCCACAAAAACCTTTTACTGAACATCAGAAATCCGCTTGAAGATTTTCCATTTCTTATTTTAACTCTTCCATTTATAAATATTTTAAATGCTAATCTTGTTTTTAAAGATGCAATGCAACTCCTAATTGGCTTTCATCATTTAGATACTAAGGAAAAGCGTAAATTCCATTAGTATGAACTTCTTTTTCTTTTTTTTTTGGTACTCAGGATTGACCTCAGGGGTACTTGACTACTGAGCCACATCCTCAGCCCTATTTCTCACTGAGTTGCTTAGCACCTTGCTGTTGCTGAGGATGGCTTTTTTGAACTCATGATTCTCCTGTCTCAGCCTCCCAAAGTGCTGGGATTACAGGCGTGCACCACCATACCCGGCTTAGTATGAACTTCTTGATGTTCTTCATCTGCTTGAGGTGGAGGAAGTCATTGTTCCTATTTCATGGATGGGCAGCCACAAAGTGGCTAAGTAGGAGAGTTGATCTCTTTTGGGTTCCCAAAACACTTGGTAGTTGACAACCATCCAATTAGCCCACCCAGCCACCACTAGCTCATCCATTTTTTCCATATTTACTGAACAGCTGTGCTCAGTACTGAATGGAATACAAAAGTGATTCAGATATTGACTCTGTCCTTAAGGAGTTAACAATGTAAGAGGAGAAATAAGTACATAATACACATAAGAGTTAGAAAGCCTTTTTTTTTTTTCTGTAAAGGAACAGACAATATATAATTTAGGCTTTACAGACAGCATAGAGTCTCTATTGCACATCCTTTGACCCCCTCAATCTAAAATGTAAATACTGCTTTTAGCTTGAGAGCTTCACATAAATAGGTTGTGAGCTGGTTTTGGCCCCTGAATCCCTGTTTGCTCACCCTGGAAATGTGATAAAGGGTAAAGTGACAACCTTCAGCTGAATCTGAAGTCCCACTTGGGGAGGGACTTGTGAGATGGATTTGATTGGGACTTTGGAAATAAGGAAGGGGCACTAAAAGAGAAAGAGGATCATTCTCATTATACATTGTCCCCTGTTTTCAAAGAGCAGAGATTTTCAGAGTGGTCACTATCACCTAATAATTTATTACAAATTCGAATTTTCAGGTCCACAGTGGTTCTCAAACTTTAACATATATCAGAAATCACTTGGAGGGTTGTTAAATGGTTGCTGAATTCCACCCTCAAACTTCAGATGCTGCTGGCCCACTGATCACACTTTGAAAATTCTGTCTTGGAGAATGCTGGGGAAGAAGAGGTAGAACAGAGATTGTTTTCTGAACTGATGTATGAGAAAGCTGGGATGAAGAATTGAGAACTGAGAGGTAACAGAAGTCACTGTTGGAGACAGAAGAGGCTTCACAGAGTACCAGGTTCATTCCATTAGTATCTGTACTCTGAAAGGAGCAATGAGCCCCGTGAGTTAGTGATGGCTTTTTCCCTATAGGGCAGGAGCTCTAAATCTTGTTAATCTCACCCACTAGCAACGGCAAGTCTTTGTTGGGGCAGGGGTGTGGTTGGGAGGATATTCTCCTGAGTCTGGGTTTTTGGAACGCATTCTGTCTTGCTTCTGATGTATTTGCACATTTTTGCCACTCCTACAAAATGGTCCTTTCTGTACTATGTCTGGGACTATCTTCTGTGATTAGGCAAAATATGGCAGTGCTTCTAGTTTAGCATTTAAATTGAATGGCTTCTAAAAACTCAGATGTGGGGCTCGAGAGGCTGAGCTAAGGATGTAGGAAGAAGGCAAAGACAAGCCAGAGAATGTACACAGAGGAATCTCAGAGGAGGCTCTGGGCAACCAGACACACGAGGAGTCATTAATCTGGCAGACAATGAATGGCAAAAGGCAATTAGCTTGCTTGGGGCTGTAGCAAGCCAATGAAGTATGCAGTATGGCAAGTGAGGGTCTAGTTTAAGGGCAGGGTCATTGCTAGGGAACTGAAAAGGAGGATAAGACAAGGGAGGTTAGAGGTGGGAATACCACCTAGGCCAGCACGAAGGGAAAGGACAGTGCTCAGGGTCTTCATGGATATTTATTACCCAGTGGAAGCGTTCAGATAGGGCTGTGCTCTGCCAGGACTCTACACACTGTTAACCTTGGACACAATCTTAACAATGAACCAGGGTCTCTGGTTATGTGTGCACGTGTACACACAGCCACACACAGACACAGACACACACTAATGTCTTTTCACCTACCTGCCAAGTCTGACCAGGCACAGGGTAGGATGAGAGAGCCTGGCTGAATAACTGGAGGACAACATGCCTCAACACAGGAGGAGTTTATAGCAGACAGTTCTAAACTTCAGTTTATGGGGCTTCCTTCCACATTTTACAGCATGCTTGCTTTTTCTGCCACATGCCTCATTCACATGCACTTTCTCACATTCTGGTCCTTGCTGTGCTCTGCAGCCACGCCAATGGATTCTTACCTGCCAATACACATTCTTCACACACCTTCAGGTATTTGCCCTCACTTGAGTCATCCCCACATATTACACACTATCTTTTGCTTCTAAAAATCCCTTCAAATGTCAAAGTTGCTTCCATAGCTTCTGTTCCTGCTGTCTGCAGGGCCCTGCCAGCTTTGTCATTTGCACCAAAAAAGGAAAATGTACCAATACTGGCTTGACTGAGTAAAGAGCCCAACCCAAAGCAGATTGTCCTACCGTGGGATGCAGGTTGGTGGCTGTGGTGTCCCCGCCTTCAAGACCATCCCATTTATCTCTCTTTGTTCCACTCCCTCTCTCTTCCTGCACAACGCTGCAATCACACACATACTCTGGGTTGGAAAAAAAGAGGACAGCCTAATTTCCTGATGATTATGTTGTTACCTAGCAACAGCCAATCAGGGGCTGGGCTTTTTGTCTGCAGTATTTCATGCAAATAGTTTGGAGAAATTGCAGGGTAATACAGGCTGCTTAGCCTGTCTTCTCAGGGGACACATTACAGAATACAACCAACCCAAAAGGGGACTATTGAAGCCAGACACATGCTTCAGAGAACAGACCATCTGATCTCATTCCCTTGCCTCTCTGCCTGGTACCTTCTTACAAAGCATGAGGGTTCCACAGAGACACCCAGAGAGGCCCAAAACTTGAAGAGAGCTCACCAGCAGCCACCCTTACCTTGGACCTATGTACTGACAGCCCCATCCCAGAGCAGCCTCTGATACTTTGAAAGCTCTTGTACCTTCCCAGGAAGTTGCCTGGTCTATAGTTGTCTGTAGAGGACAGGAAGGAGAATCCTCCTCAGCCCTCCTGTTCAGAAAGAAGCTAAAGCCTGGCACTTCATCTGTGCCTATGCTGGTCTATCTCACCTAACATGGAAAACCTGCTATTTGCAACTCCATTCTTCCTGGTGCTAATAGGCAAATCCTCATTTAAATGGTTTAAGGATGAGAGACCATATCACATATAAGATCCCTTAAAGAGATTTTTTTTCTTCCAACAAGTACTGAGTATTTGATATGAAACACTGTCAGGAGTCACAAACACCAACTCTCTGTAAGGTTCAGGTACAAGTTCAATCAGATCTGGATGGTGCATCTAAAGAGGATTCAGAAGAGTTTCCAGGTCTGTCTCCTCAGGGGAGTGGTGACTTCAGACAGTAGGGATCAAATCTGAATAGGTCTGTTCATTTGCTGTTGTTGACTCAAAGCTCAGCAATCCAGAGCCAGTGAAGGCAAGGATAAACTAGAACCTCTGCTGCTGGATCGCTCGCCACTGTTCTCTTCATACTGACTCTAACCAGCAGCCTGTAAAGGTTCATTGTGGGTTACATGGGGACAGGGAATAGTGACATCAGCCCAAGTCACTTTCAGGAAAGGAAAACCAATGAAAATCTTCATCCTATTTATCTACAGCATTTACACATGTGTAAGACAAGAGATAATTATGCTTTAGTCATTATAAGAAGGTAGTGACAGCTCTTCAACTTCTGACATTCACAGCCTCACCATCCATAGTCATAGCCATAGCCATTTTATGGAACCAAAGAAAAGAACTGTCAATCTGCCTTTGTGCAGAAAGGCAGCGTTAGGGAGTCCAACTGGCTTGGAAGGGTTAGATAACTCTATTCCCATCCTGCTCCTTGAGTGAATTTCAGAAAATTCTCTGAGTCAGGCACTTTTTTTAAAAAATATTTTTTATTAGATGTTGATGGACCTTTATTTTATTTATTTATATGCAGTGCTGAGAATTGAACTCAGTGCCTCACACATGCTAGGCAAGTGCTCTACCACTGAGCCACAACCCCAGCCCCATGAGTCAGGCACTTTTATCCTCATAGCCTTGGAATACACAGAAGAAACCCTACTTTAAGTAACTTTCCCAAAGTTGTACAGTCACTAAGTGGCAAAGCAGGACTAAAAAGTATATCTTTTGACTCAATTCACATTCTGCAGCATGGTCTCCAAATAATCTCAGAACACCCCAAGACTTTATAACAGTAAAAGTAAAGGAAAAAAAGGAAGAGCAAAAAAAGCTACTTTTCAAAGTAAAAAAAGAAAGTCAACTTTTCATATTTATTGTAAGTAACAGAAAGTATTTCATCTGGAGTTGAATGTTAAACCTTCAGTGACTCTCCTGCAGATGGACATTAGACCCATTGGAAAATATGTAAGAAACACCTGTGCCTGGGCCTACTCCTCACCAATTACTTAATTAATTAATCATTTTTTGAGGGAGGGGCAGTGTTATTTTGGAAGCTTCCCACAAATAGCACAACCACTTAAGAAAATGACTGGCAATTTCTTTTAATTTTTAAAATTTTTAGTAGGCACATAATAATTATACATATTTATGGAGTATAGGGTGATATTTTGATACACATATACAATGTAAAATGATCAAATCAAGGTAATTAGCACATTCATCACCTCAAACACTTACCATTTCTTGGTGTTAGAACATTCAAAATTCTCTCTTCTAGCTATTTTGAAATGTACAATAAATTATTTTTAATTACAGTCACCCTACTGTGCTACAGAATACTAGACCTTAATCCTCTTATCTAACTGTATTTTTGGACTCATTAAACCACACTTCTCCCTCCTTTCCTTCCAATCACTGGCAACCACTATTCTACTCTCTATGAGACATACTCAATTTCTTATAAAAATTAAACATTAACTCACTCTGTAACCCAGAAATTTCAACCCTAGGAATTATACTTAAGTAAAATTAAAACACATTTCCATGAAAAGCCGTGTATAAATATGTTCATAGCCATTTTATTCATAATAGTCCCAAATCTATGATATACCCATTCAAGGAAATACTACTCATAAAAAGGAATAAACTATTGAATATACAACAATATTGATGAATCTAAAAAAATACTGTGCTGAATGAAAGAAGCCTTATGTATATTCAGGACAATATTAGGCTTGTTTAATAGGTACAAAAATACAATTAGATAAGAGGATCAACTGCTAGTATTCTGTAGCACAGTAGGATGACTATATGATTATAGTTAACAATAGTTCATTGTATACTTTTAAATAGCTAGAAGAGGGGCTGGGGCTGTAGCTCAGTGGTAAAGCGCTTGCCTAGCACACGTGAGACACTGGGTTCGATCCTCAGCACCACATATAAATAATAAATGAATAAAATAAAGATCCATCAACAATTTAAAAAAATATTTAAAAAAAATAGCTAGAAGAAAGAATTTTGAATGTTCTAACAAAAAAATGATGAATATTTGAGACAATGGATTGCTACATGGAATTTTTGTTCCATTTATGTAATTTTCTAAGAATAGGAAAAGTTAAATCTATGATAGAAAAAAATGAGAGCAGTGGTTGCCTCTGGAAACAGGAGGTAGGGGCAGGGAGTGGCTGGGACAGGCATGAGGGAACTTCTGATGACAGTGACTTGGGGATTTGTTCTGTATCAGTGTATGCACCTGTCAAAACTTACAGAATGGTGTTCTTTAGATCTGTATATTTCAAACATACAAATATTTGTATATTTTCATAAATTTTACCTTAAAAATGAATTTCAAACTCTAGTTAATGATATACAGGTTGAAGCTTTTACAGGTGAAGGATACTGATGCCTGCAACTTTGAAATATATTTTGAGGTCTGGGATTGTGGCTCAGTGGTAGAGTGCTTGCTTTGCATGCGTGAGGCACTGGGTTCGATCCTCAGCACCACATAAAAATAAATAAAATAAAGATATGTCCATCTACAACAACAAAAAAAATTTTAAAAAAAGAAATATATTTTGAAAAAAGATGGACTGATGGATAGAAGGATGGATAGCTGGATATATATGTAATAAGCAAGTCTGATAAAATGTCAGTTGCAGAATCTAGATAGAATATGCTTGGCATTGTGTAATTCTTACTACTTTATATTTAAGCATTTTCATTAAAATTTTTCGGAAAATCTCCTCAGGTATTCTAATAAGCAGATATTGGGATAAAAGACAATTTTCAATTATCTGAGTTGAAAAATACACAGTGTAGTACCTCTGCTCCTAAATTTCCAGAGATGACTGCAATTACCACCCTTACTTCCATATCTGAAATATGAATCAATGTCCAGGTTGCAACAAGACTTCCCAGAGTTGGTCTAAATCTTCTAGAGATACTATGAATTGCTTCACATTGAATACATCATTTGATATATGATCTTATGGGATGAAATGTTTGAAATCAGATAGTTCTAAAAATCTGGGGAACATGGTAATTATACTATTCTCTAAAACTAAAATGCCTTAAACCAACCCTGGCAGCATGAGAGTAAAGTACTTGGTACTACTTAGTCTATGGCATAAAGGGCCCCTATTCAGCCTCTATTGCTCCTCTGGGGCTTGTACCTCTGGTCTCTTCAGACTCTAATTTTCTCTAGTTCCGTTTTTCCACAAATCCACAGGGACATCGCAGGATAAGGCACTGCAGGATAAGAAAAAAGCGGGTGTGTGGCGCCTCAAAGGATCTGAATGGACAGTTATTTTAATGGGGTGGGGAAAGGTAAGGGGAGGAGTAAAGGGGAAATAATGCAGGCAAGCGCAATATGGAGCCCTATTCCCTGAGCTGCCCCATTTATTCTGCATAATTGCTTCATTTCCACTGGCGGTGCATCTCCAAATGAATTTCATTACTGTGCCTTGAATATCATATTGATTACCAGTTTCATCGATCCCTATCTTGCTAATTAGCATATAAATTAGCCATTTGGGGGGAGGCATTAGGCAAAATTGAATTTTCCCCTTAATCTTCTTTCAGAAGGTAAATGAAAATAGATGTGGCCTGTGAAGGGCCCTGGCCTTCCTCTGACACAATCTAAGTGCTGTTCACAGCCAAGGAACCCTCTCATTGAGGAAGAGAGAAAGCTTATGGAAGAAGCCTTCTTACCCCCTGACCGATACAGCTGCATGTTGAACCCCTTAAGTTATCCAGAAAATTTTGAGGCAGAGGCTAGATCTGCAAGCTGAGATGTGTTGCCTTGGAGGAGACACTGGAGCTGACCAACGGCAGTGCCCCCTCCCACAGGACACAGGAGGCCTGTAACAGTTATCCCTGTGGTGTTCGCTTCCAAGACTACAGTGGAGAAAACCGTTCTTCGCTTGGTTTAGGGGAGTATGGAATCAGAAGGCCCGTTTTGGAATGTGTGTTTGGTTTCCACCAGTTGTGCAGTCTCGAGTATGCGAGCTCCCTAGGCCTTGGTTTCTTCGTTTGTACATGGGGACGATCAGGGTATCACCATTGGGCAGCTGTGGGAGTCGAGAGAGAGGGAACGTATCTGGAGCATTAGCACGGGTCCTCGCACGCAGTAGTGCTCGCTGAATCTCCACTTAGCACCTGAGCCCCCAGGACCAGAAAGACCACATAAGGATCTGAGGAAACCAAATGCCAGGGTTCTTTAATGGCAGCTGCTTGGCTTTGAAGTAGACACTACTTCAAACTCCCAGGTGCTTAGGCACTGGGACAGGTCACGGTTTTGCTACTGAAGATGTGGCCCTTAAAGCAGTGGATTGCATCACTAGGAGCACGCGGAAAACACAGAACCTCAAGCCTCACCCCAGACCTGTGGCACTAGGGACTGAGGGGTGCAGGAAAGTTTTGAGTAATCTACTGATTAGAGTCTGACACTGTTAGAGAATAGTCACTCTGGGCACTTAGTCAAAAGTCGAGGTTCAGAAAGGTCAGACAACTCACCTACAGTCAGGCCACAGCTAGCTGGATAAGGCTTTTGGTCTCCCAACTGACACTAGTCCAGGTTCAGAGGCGGCCCTCCTGAGGCTCTGCTCCCTTTCTTTGGGGTGGTCTCAGTGGTGGTGGTCTTGACCTGGCCTCAGGATGCAGCTACTATGGGCTTTGAAGGGAGACTGGATTCCCTTCCGGATGCTGTTAGGGGGTAGGAGGCCGGGTTACTCGGATGACCTCAGTAGAGGAAACTAATGCAACGACGGAGGAACGCATCCTCAATGACCTTTATGATCTCCTGCCCTTTGAACTCAGAATGCTTCCCATAAGGACACACAGGAAACCACTGACAGTGACCTACACAGAGAGGACAACTGGTAGCCTAGGGACTCAACAGCAAGGAGGCAGGGTAGGAGAGGGGTGCTTTTCACTGTATACTCTTTTGTATCTTTTATATTTGGTTCCCTGTACATGTAAAATACATTGAATAATTAGTCAATAATAATACGAACAAGAATGCCTCAGATAGATGGCAGCTAAAAACAATACCCCATCTGGCCCTGTCATTCTAGCTTCCATCCCCACTCCCTACCCCTTCCTGAAATCTGAAACTTAAAAGCACCACAGAAAGATTCTGTGGCTGAAGTGCAGATACAGATGCTGATCTTGCCTTGGCACCATGATCGTGACTAAGTCATCTCTTCATTAGGGTGTGACCTGCTTTGTTTTGCAAAGTTTTAAATGATATTAAGTAAGTGTAAGGATGATTCAAACCCCACCTCCACTCCACAAAATCACCATGAAGGACGGACTGGACTTTAATGGGCTTTCATAAGGCTTGGGATAACCAGTAAATATGGAAGGGCACTAAGCTTGTTCCAGAGAAGTACAATATAATGCCATTTTTGTTAAATACATGTTATTTAACATACAGCTTAGCTGGAAAGATATATTTCAGAGTGTTAAGAATGGCTGCTTTTGGGGGGCTGGGGTTGTGGCTTAGTGGAAGACCATCTACTCAGCACCTGGAGGCACTGGGTTCTATACTCAGTACCATGTAAAAATAAATAAATCAAATAAAGGTATTGTGTCCATCTACAACTGAACAAAAAACATTTTAAAAAAATGAATGGCTGCTTTCAGGGACAAGGTTACTATAGGTTTTTTCTTTGTGTTTTTTTATTTTTAAAATCATCTTATGTTTAAAAATATCTGGCTTCAGCACCATAGTATCCTTATATAAAACACAGGTGAAAGATAAAAGCTCTGGAAAGGACATTCCTCCATCTGGACCAACGGGTCACTCAGAAACTGGTGACACAGGTCTGCCCGCATGGGTCCACAGTGTCCAAACACCTGCAGCACCAGAAACTGCAGGTGTTCTTGGTTTCCTGAGGCCACAGTGGATCTAGGGACTACTGGGTATTTTTCAGAGCTAGAAGGCAAACACAGATTGGAGGTACCAGATTCCTAGGGTTGTCTCCTAAGGGAATGTACAGTTGGCCAAAGACAGCTCTTGACCCAGATACTGATGATAAAATATTCTTGGGGCAAATCTAGTTGACCTTGACAACATCACAAATAGCTGCTTGGCAATCCTTAGCAAGAAGAGTGAAGCAGGAGGCATCACAATACCAGACCTTAAACTATACTACAAAGCTATAGTAACAAAAATGGCATGGTACTGGCACCAAAATAGACATGTAGACCAATGGTACAGAATAGAAGACACAGAGACAAACCCAGCTAAATACATTTATATCATACTAGACAAAGGGGCCAAACATGTACATTGGGAAAAATTGCCTCTTCAACAAATGGTGCTGGGAACACTGGAAATCCATATGCAGCAAAATGAAACTAAACTTCTATCTTTCACCATGCACAAAATTCAACTCAAAGTAGATCAAGGACCTGGGAATTAGACCAGAGACCCTGCGCCTAATAGAAGAAAAAGTAGGCCCAAATCGTCATCATGTCGGCTTAGGACCTTACTTCCTTAACAAGACTCCTATAATGCAAGAAGCAAAATCAAGAATCAATAAATGGGGGCTGGGGCTGTAGCTCAGTGGTAGAGCGCTTGCCTAGCATGCATGAGGCATTGGGTTCAATCCTCAGCACCACATACAAATAATAAATGAATAAAATAAAGATCCATCAACAAAAACAACAAAAGAATCAATAAATGAGATGAATTCAAACTAAAAAGCTCTTCTCAGGAAAAGAAACAATCAATGAAGTGAACAGAGAGCTTACATTCTAGGAGCAAATTTTTGCCACATGCACATCAGATAGAGCACTAATCTCCAGGATATATAAAGAACTCAAAAAACTTAACACCAAGAAAACAAACAACCCAATCAATAAATGGGCTAAGGAGCTGAACAGACACTTCTTAGAAGAAGATATACAATTGATCAACAGACATATGAAAAATCCTCAACATCTCTAGCAATTACAGAAATGCAAATGAAAACTACTCTAAGATTTCATCCCACTCCAGTCAGAATGGCAGTTATAAAGAATACAAACAACAATAAGTGTTGGTGAGGATGTGGGAGAAAAGGCACACTCATATCTTGCTGGTGGGACTGCAAATTGGTACAACCAATCTGGAAAGCAGTATGGAGATTCCTTAGAAAACTTGGAATGGAACCACCATTTGACCCGCTATCCCACTCCTTGGTCTATACCCAAAGGACTTAAAAACAGCATACTACAGTGATGCAGCCACTTCAATATTTATAGCAGCTCAATTCACAATAGCTAAACTGTGGAACCAACCTAGATGCCCTTCAATGGATGAATGGATAAAGAAACTGTGGTATATATACACAATAGAATATTACTCAGCAACAAAAGAGAATAAAATTATGGCATTTGCAGGTAAATAAATGGAGTTAGAGAATATCATGCTAAGTAAAGTAAGCCAATCACAAAAAACCAAAGGCCAAATGTTCTCTCTGACAAGTGGATGCTGATCCATAGTGGGGGAGGGGTCATGGAAAGAATGGAGGAACTTTGGTCAAAGGGGAGGGAGGGAGAGGGGACATGGGGGCAGGAAAGATGGTAGAATGAGATGGTCATCATTGCCCTAGCTTCATGTATGACTGCATATATGTCACCTACATTTTTTTTGTACCAGGGATTGAACTCAGGGGCACTCGACCACTGAGCCACATCCCCAGCCTTGTTTTGGGTTTCATGTAGAGACAGGGTCTCACTGAGTTGCTTAACACCTCGCTGTTGCTGAGGCTGGCTTTGGAACTCGCAATTCTCCTGTCTCAGCTCCCAAAGTGCTGGGATTACAGGTGTGCACCACCATGCTCCATCTGTGTATAATGAATCAAAATGCATTCTGCTATCATGTATACCTAAGTAGAATAAATAAATTTTAAAAAATAGGTGCTTGGGGGCTGGGATTGTAGCTCAGCGGTAGAGTGCTTGCCTCGCATGCGTGAGGCCCTGGGTTCGATCCTCAGCACCACATACAAAGCAATAAAATAAAGACAGTGTGTCCATCTACAACTAAAAAAAAATATTAAAAAAAAATAGGTGCTTGGAGGGTAGGGGAAATAGATACCGTTTCTACCTTCTTGGACTTTGACAATATTGTAAAGACAATGGAAATATACACAAGGCAAAATGTGAACAGTTCTACCAGAGATGCACAAAGTGCAGCCAAGCAGTATGGAGTGCTGGGGAATCCAGGCTTTTGTCCTCCACTGCCAGCATGACTTGGGACAAAGTGCAGTACCACACATAATTGCTATTTTCTCCTCTAGGTGGAAAGAGTGTCCTTCAAAGAGACACTAAAGAATGGAGAGAATGCATGTAAAACTTGGATCAGCGCTCACACACAGTAGGCCCTTCACAAAAGGGTCTGTAATTATTATTCTTTGGGCACAGAGCTCACAAGGGCCATGAGGGCCATATTATGGTCACATTATCATCATCACTGTCCTTATTTAGAAAAGTTCCAAGGAGTCATACAATTACAGGTGAATGTATTCCAAAAAGCTATTAGTGGCTCTGAGTCTTTCAGAAAGATGCCACACAAACAGAGCAGTCTTTTTATTTGCTGTATACAACTTAGGCATGCTTGCTTTTGGAGATGTTAGGGGAGCCTGCTTAGCCTCTGGTTCACTTTTCTTGTTTTTCAGGCTTCACATGACCCAATGGGTGGTTTATATTTTGGGACTGTGACTCAGTTCATTTTTTTGGAAAATTTTATAGCAAGGTCCCTGCAGCAGTCATTGAATTTGGCAAAGAAACTCTTGCTACCAAAGGAACATGGAATAGGAAGGAATAAAGGTACAGAAGCAATGGGAGCACAAGAGCATCAAGTCATAGAACCTGACCCACAAAAATTTTAGGTGGAAATGATGAGGATATATTGAGGGGGAAGAGAAGAAAGGAAGCTTTAAAATCTTTACAAAATAATATCAAGTGAATGTAACTAATTCACACTTACATTTAACTTTCATAGTAACTATGTTTCTAAAAACTAATCTGTCAATGTTTTTATTTATAAAGCACCAAAGACTCAGAAATCAGCAAGAAATAGATACATAACTTAGTGAGAAAATAGTCAATGAATATGAAAAAGCAGCCATCATTATTTGTAAAAAATTATAGATGATAAGCCTATAAAGATGTTTAACCTTTCTCATATTTGAAGATAACTCTAACATTGACATTCAGGAATTTGATAATAGGCTGACTGACATAGGTGATAATACACTTTTTTGGTACTGGGGACTGAACTCAGGGGTACTCACCACTGAGCCACACCCCCAGCCCTATTTTGTGTTTTATGTAGAGACAGGGTCTCACTGAGTAGCTTAGCGCCTCGCCCTTGCTGAGGCTGGCTTTGAACTCACGATTCTCCTGTCTCAGCCTCCGTAAGTGCTGGGATTGTAGGCTTGTGCCACCGCGCCCGGCTAATAATACACTTCTTAAACTGCTATTTTGGAATGCAATTTGGAATACCCTTTTTGCAAGGCAATTTGGCAATGGATACTATTTTTAGGTACATTCCCTTTGACCTACTAACTCTGTTTATAGGAATTTACCTTCAGGGATATACATCCTCTCAAATATTTTTAAATGTATGTATAAGGGTGTTCATCACAGCATTGCTTTTCACAGCAAAAACGTAAAAACAAGCTAAGTATTACTGGCAATATAAGAGTGAAAAAATAGCAGTTAACATTTATTGAGCAATTACTATATACTCTAATGCTTCACATGAATTGTCTCCTGTAAGTCCTCATGTATGACGTAGGCATTATTGCTTTGTGCGTTTTATAAATGAAGAAAATGAGACTCACAGAGGTTAAGAAACTTGTCTAAAGGGTGGCAAAGAAGGATCTGGAGATAGGCAGTCTGCTTCCAAGAATGCATGCTCTTAAACACTATGTCACACACACATACCCACACATAAACACACATACATAACAGAATACTCTGCATTAGTTAAAAAGGATTAGTTAGAATTATACATGTTGATATGGAAAAATCTCTAAGATACATTATTAACTGAAAAGACTGAGGCTGGAATACTTTTCTTCACATATTTCCTCTTGTCAATAAAAAAGGAGATACATCAATGGATCATCATATCATTCTTTTCCATATTTAAAAAATATTAAATAAATGAAAGCCTTAGGAAAACTATCTAAAGATTAAAAACTCCAGTCCAAATACAAATCATTTTACAGCACAAAATGGCATTCATTTTGTTGGAAGGCATGAGAGAGGGGATGGTGAATGCAAATTTTAAAGTGGGTTTTCCTAAACTAAATGATTTCCTTAGTATGGTGAGGAAATGGGAGTGGAAAGAATGAGGGGAAGGTGGTAAGAGAATTGGTATTGAATTCTCAAGGCCAAACACAGTCTAGATTTAAAGTGCAACACAGGCTATTGTGAGTGTGTTTATAAAAGTGATTGACGTGATGACATTTTTTAAAATTGAAGATTGTTCCAAGGCCATGTGTGGGGCAGAAAGAAGCTGCAGAAAGAAAGGAAGAATATGTGTGGCATTTACAATAGCAGTAGGAGCACAACAGCATCAAAGTCTGGGCCTGGCTGCAGGATGGGGGATGAGGAAAAGCAGCATAAACAAAGCGTATCTGTTTGAATGACACTTAAGCCATGTTGTGGCTCTTGGTGAAACAGATAGCTACTTGCCCAGTATATCTTCTCTCCATTCTTTTCCATTCCAGTTGCTACCACCTTAGCCCAGGCCCTCATCATAATGTGGTTGAGCTGTTGCAAAAGTCTTCTGAAGAGGTTTCGCCTTTTTCCCATGTTACTTCTCTAATTCATCATGCTCTGCTGCACTAGTTTAATCTTTTTATAATACTGGATTTACAGTCCTCTCCCTTAAAGATTTTAATAGCAACACTTTAGGAAACAATTCGTGAAACTTAGTGTGATAGGCACTGCCCTTTAATTGGTCCCACCCATCTAACACCCCTGTTCATTCATTCAACAAAGTCCTGAGCATCAAACATGTGCCACGCAGCACCCTCAATACAAGGGATACAGCAGTAGACAAAACAGACAAGTCCCTTCCTTGTGGGGAGGCAGAGAATGAATACCAGGTAGTGGAAGATGCCTTGATGAAGGCAGAGCAGGGCACGTGCACGGGTAGGTGGTGTAGGGGAGGTCGCTGTTATAGTGAGTGGCCACAGAATGACTCTCCAATAAGGGACATTTGAACAGAAAACTGAAAGAAATGAGTGAGTGAGCCATGTAGTTCTCTGGAGGAAAAATATCCCAGGCATACAGAGCTGCAAAGAGCCAGGCAGAGTGGCACATGCCTGTTATCCCAGCACTTTGGGAAGCTGAGGCAGGAGGGTCGTGAGTTCAAAGCCAGCCTCAGCAAAAGCAAGCACTAAGCAACTCAGTGAGACCCTGTCTCTAAATAAAACACAAAATAGGGCTGGGGGTGTGGCTCAGTGGTCGAGTGCCCCTGAGTTCAATCCCAGTACTTAAGAAAACAAAAAAAAAAACAAAAACAAAGGGCTGCAAAGGCCCTGAGGTGGGAACATGCTTCCTGCATGTATCTAAAAATAGAAAGCTCCCAGTGTAGCTGAGCTAGGGTCAGAAAGATTGAGTAATAATGCAGACTGCATCCTGTGGGCAGAGGTTCTCAACTGAGGGCAGTTTCACCCGTCGGGGGACATTAGGCAATGTCTGGGGACATTTTTGGTTGCCAGAACTGGGCCTGGGGTGCCACTGTGATTCAGTAGGTAGAAACCTGGAATGCTGCCACCAATGGTTTGATGCACAGGAGAGCCCCCACAATGAGGAATTACCCAGCCCCAAATACCAGTAGTGTCAAGGCTGAGAAATCCTGAAGTGGGACCTTACAGGCCATTACAGGGACTTTGGCTTTTACTCTATGTGAGAGGGAAAGTCATAGAGGGTTCTAAGTAAAGGGGTGGACATTTTAAAAGCATCATTCTGATTGCCATATGGAGAATAAATGGTACAGGGGAAAGGCTGAAGCAGAGACCTGTCAGGAAGCTTTTGCAACTATCTAGGCAAGAAGTTGTATCTGCATTAGGTGCTACAATAAACAGTAAGAAATGGTCGGACTCTAGATGTGATGTATTTTTGAAGGCTTAGCTGACAGGATTAGCTGATTTCATCAAAATGAACTATGATCCCTTCTTACTCTACCAGCAGTGCCAAGCTCATTCCTGCCTTTGTTCCTGCCATTTCCCCTCCCTATCTCTTCCCCTGGCCTGCCCTTCTTAACTGAGCAAAGTCTATCCAGTCTGGATTTCAGGATACCAGTCAAGAACCTTCCTTAACCAAAGGAACCCTCTTTCCAAAGTACTTACAGCTTTTCTAGTCTGCACATCCCAATTTTATCTTCAATATTCTTTCCACATATGCAATGAGATGCCACACTTTATGATGAAAACTGATCAGCCCCCTGCTATTATCACTCATGTAACATTATAATGGAAGTCACAGCCATCATGGTAGGGCAAGAAAAGATAATTGAAATACATGAAGTAAAAGCATAGGGAAAGAGGAAACAAAAATTATCCTTACTTGCAGTTCACATGATTGTGTGTACAGAAAACCTGATGGAATCTTCAGTTTAGTGATTAGAACTATTCAGAGTTTTGCAAATTTCTGGCTACAAAATCAATTTGTAGAAATAAAATGTATTTTTATTCACTAGCAATAGTTTAAATGAAAAATTTTAAAACTGCATTGTTTCTAATAGCAACAAAAGAATAAAGTAGCAAGAATAGTACTAATAAAACATACACAAGACACTTAATGGGGTAAATCATAAAAATTTAGTGAAGAGCATTTTAGAAAACCAACATAAATGGGAAGATACACTATGTTCATGTTTTGGAAAACGTCAAAGTATAAAGATGTTATTTCTTCCTAAATAAAACTTCATATTATAAAGATGTTGTTTCTTCCCAAATTAAATAGATTGATTTAGTCCCCAAATTAAAAAAAAAAGAAACTTGACAGGCTGATTCTAAAATTTGTATGAAAATGCAAAAGGCCAAGAATGGGCAAATCACTCTTGAAGAGAAGAGTGTGAGGAAAACTGCCCTATCAGATCTCCAGTTCTGTTGGTTAAGAAAGTTTGATATTAGGACTTAGAGAGATACTGTTGTTTACCTCCACTTGTTGACATCTCTTAGTCATATCATAAGGGTACCTTGAAACTGGTCATAGTGAAAAAAGTTATACTGGAAAAATCAGCAAATGCTGCAAATCAGGGATTTTTGTGTACAGGACAGGAAAGGGAAGAGCTGGTTGCAAAACATTACTAGAACACCACTTAATGGAATTAAATAGAGATTCCCAAATATTTACATGGACCTACAATTTCATGTATCAATGGAGACAAATCTCAAAAAGATAATTTTGAGTAAAAGAAGCAAGACTCAGAATGGATACAGTCTGATTCCATTTAAAGAGGGTTCAAAATCAGTTGCAACTGAAAAAGGATATTGTTAAAATACAGAATGTTGCCTAGGGGATCATGCACAGAGGAAGAAGGCAGATGCAGCCAGGAAGAGGTAAACAAGTGTCGTCTAAGGTTCTGTTTTCTAGCTCGGATGATAGGTCAATGTTGTTCATTCTATTTCTCAAATGCTACATATATGTTATACATTTGTCTGCATAATTATATGTTTCATAATAAAACAAAACAAAACAAAATCAAGCATCTACCCCATGCAGAGGTACTGTGGGCATTAAGCTAAACCAGACTCAGATTCCATCTCCACTCTGCTAAAATTACTTCCACTGAACTCAAACGATTCAATGTTACTAAAGCTAAAAAACATTTTCAATTCTTATTTTCCTTGTGCCTCAGCAGCATCCAATACTGCTGACAATTCTTCGCCTTGCAATGGCATCTTATCTTGGCTTTCATGAAACCACATTCTCTGGGCCCTTTCTCTGCAGCCTCCTTCACAGGCCTGTCTCCCACTATCGGGAACATTACACATAAGAGTTCCTGAAGTTTCATCCCTGTAACCTTGTTCTTTTGAACTCTGTTCTCTCTTTGTAGATATTCACATCACATCAAAGATTAGATCTCTAGCTCAGACCTCGCCTTTGAGCTCCAAGTGGATGAATCCAATCATCTAGTCAATATCTCTATTTGGATTTTTCGAAGCAGCTACACTTTAACCCATTAAAAATGAAAGTTATGATTTCCCTCTAAAATAGTTCTACTATTCTTTCTTACGGAATGGCCCTACCAGTCATCCTTGACAATCTATTCCAAGAAAACAAATAATCTTTTCTTTTCCTTCTGTAGAATGAAAGCACTCACTCTCTTTTCTTCCTAAGGAAAGGCTGAAAAGGAGGAAAGTTATTTTAGTGATAATTCTAAGTAGGAATAAAACCTTTTAAAAAAAATCACCTGGCAATTTAAGTTCCCTACATAGATGGCGTCCAATAAAGTTAGTTCCTTTCCCTCTAATCAAGAGTTTTCCAGGGGCTGGGATTGTAGCTCAGCGGTAGAGTGCTTGCCTCACATGCGTGAGGCCCTGGGTTCAATCCTCAGCACCACATACAAAGCAATAAAATAAAGACATTGTGTCCATCTACAACTAAAAAAAAAATTAAAAAAAAAAGTTTTCCAAAACATAACAGTAATACTATATAATTAAAGCAGTTTTCTCTCTTTCTTTTAATCCTTCTCTGCACATTTTTGTGTCTCTTCTTTCCACTACATTTTTGCGCACAATGTAAAATCCAAACTCAAAATGGAGTCACTCTGGCTCAGGCCTGCATGTATTTCCTAACCTGCTCTTTGTGCTTCTGTGATTAATGCTTTGCTATGCTTGCTTCTCACGGATGGGGGTGCAAAACTACAGGCTGCCAGACCCCCTGGCCGGTTACCTAAAGTTCCAGGAACTGAAAGGGAACATAGGAGGCACTGTCACGGTTGAACTGTAAATAACTATAGGTTGAATACCTGCCAAATCATGTTTTCCTGAGTCATGTAGCTAGCCCACCCTATAATAACCTCTGAAACCCTCACTTCGGGGTCACTCTCTGAAGGAAAGGAGAGCTGACCCCAATTGATTGGCCTGTGTGCCTATTTCATCAATAAACTTTGCTGCTTCTGCAGAGTTGTCTGGGCTGCACTTCTTGGGGAGAGGTGCGGGTTGGATGCAACATTTGGTGCGTTGGCCAGGAAGCCCCCTTCCCAGTTGCTCCACCCGCTCTCCTTCCTGGGAGTGTGGAACGGGGAATTGATCCTCTCTTCAGAGGGGAATTAATGCCCCTTGAGGAATAGGTCAAATATGTATTGGTATACCATTTGGGACTCGAGGGCCAAGCTGGACGCAGCGCGTTGCCCCGAGTCAGGACTCCACCCGGGACGCCGGTGGACTCCATCTGGTCTGGTTCAGGTTTCAGGTAAGAGCTCATAAAACCATCTTGATATTAAGTGGCCACAAAGGCGTTATAGCCTCGAGATCTCTAGCCTAACTGTGGTGTGTTTATTGTTTGTCTTGTCTCTGTGTACTGTCTCCTTGTCTTTTGAAATAATGAGTCAATCTTCATCCATACCTAGCCCTTTAGATTTGATCAAATCACACTTTAAGGATTTTCAACAGAAGGCAGCTGAATCCAGGGATGCCGTTTACTCAGGTAAACCAACCACTTTCTGTTCCCTTGAATGGCCCACATTCAAGGACAGATGGCCTCTGGAGGGGATCACCAAACTCCCCACTGCCTACCGGTTCCAAAAAAAAAAAATCATTTTTGGGCAGCCTGGCCACCCAGATCAAATACTAACCAAAGGGGGGAAAAAATGGTTAAAAAGGTTTTTAGCTGTGCTCACTAAAGCTTGCATTACTTATTGGAGGTGACTCAAAAGTTTTTAACCATGACAGTCCAGGTAATAAAAAATGGTTAAAAAGGTTTTTAGCTGTGCTCACTAAAGCTTGCATTACTTATTGGAGGTGACCAAAAGTTTTTAACCATGGCAGACCAGGTAATAAATGTTTTTCAAAATGCCAGGCTAAGATTTTGGTGGCCACTATCCAAGAGACCAGAAAAACTGGTTTAGAATGGGACTTCAAGCTGAGGGGATCTCCCAAAGAAACCAATGGAAGCAGACTCCTTTGCTGGTTCTTTGGGAGATTTCTTCAAAAAAAAAATGGGACCCCATTTGTATATATTCCCTTAACTATTTTCACCTCTGATGAGTGGGACTATATCAGGATGAAAACCAGGAAGGCTTTTAAACTTCTATTTTTGAGTTCTTAATTTTGATCTGGTGCTCTAGGTTAATATATTTTTCTGATTAGACCTGTTTTATAAGTGTTAGGTCTGAATCTAATAGGTTTTAAAAAGATAAGCTACAAGGTCTTTGTTTGTTCGTTCTGTGTAGGTACACCGGTGTATTGTCAGTCTACATGTATTGCCGTGTCTAAATATGTTTGGTACCAAAATTGACATATGAGCTCATAAGTTAAAATTTAAAAAATAAAATGGATCCAAATACCTTTGATTCAGGTGATTCAAAAAGTTCAATTTAAATTGGGTAAACAAATAAAAATAAAAATGTCTTTAAAAGCTACTAACTCACAATCTTCTCTAGGTGGTCGATTGTTAATAAAATGTTGATGTCTATAAAATGTTTACTATCCATTGTTTCTAGGATTTTTCTTCAAAAGGAAAAAAAATGATGCCGTTAAATGCACTTGTCTAATATTTTGTGTTTTTAAAAAGTAAGTAAATTAAATCTGACATGTATGAGATTGATCATGGATGTGTTTGTTAAAGACATCTAAATGGTTTATAAAATTAAAATGCTAACTGTTAAATATAACATCAAGTACTCTTAACTCCTTAAATTCCTTAAGGTAATATGCTTAAACATTATTGGTGTTTTCATAAACTGGTAACATTAAAAAAAAATTTAAAATTACTTTGTGTCTTAACTAAAACCCAGGTTATATAAAGGGTATAAACGTTTGAACTATTTCATCTTATTAAAATAAAATAAGATATATTTAGTAAAAAAGATTCTGGCTAAAAAAGTCTTCAAGTCTTCATGTAGTAAAGTTATAATACATCTAAATAAACAATAAGAGGATCTAAATGATAAAAAAAGGTCTATGTAAGTAAAGGACAAGTTTGTGTGTAACTAAGTTGGTTATATATATGTAACACAAATAGTTAAGATTATTCAAGGTTTTTCCCTAAGGTCAAATATTAATGTACTGGTATAAAACAAAATTTAATCTGTTAAAATGACAAAAATTTCTTAAAACATTAATTCACTCCTAACATTGTGTTTGTTAGGTTTTATTCTCAGAACAACTAGTCTTGGAGAAATTAAGGTTTGTACCACTCTGGTTAAACAACTGGTATTTTACAGTATTGTACTACCTTACAGAATCTAGATTTTCTTTAAGTACTAAACTTGATTAATATAAAAATATCAATGTAATTATGGTGCTATTACTCTTCTTTACATATTAAATATCTTTCAGGTATACAAGTCTTTAAAGTAAAAGATTTAAGGGAACATTTT
>PVHX01021241.1:0-24805 GCA_004024805.1 Geosciurus inauris
TTGGTACCGGGGATTGAACTCAGGGGCACTCAACCCCTGAGTCACATCCCCAGCCCTATTTTGTGTTTTATGTAGAGACAGGGTCTCACTGAGTTGCTTAGTGCCTCGCCCTTGCTGAGGCTGGCTTTGAACTCGCGATTCTCCTGTCTCAGCCTCCCTAAGTGCTGGGATTACAAGCGTGAGCCACCGCGCCCGGCTAAGTAAAGATATTGTGTCCATCTACAACTAAAAAGATTTTTTAAAAAAATTTTATGACCAGAACTTGTCTACTTTACTTATTTCAAAATTGTCAACTGTGATATTATGTAAGTTGCCTAATTAGAATATTTTAAGATAGAAATGGGACTAAACATAAAACTAAATGAATTATTTCTGCTTACTTATTTTGTCCTTTTTTTTTTTAAATAAAGATTTCTTCAGTCATTTCAATGATGCCTAAAGCTGATTTCTATGTTCTGGAAAAAACAGGACTTTCCATTCAGAACTCATCTTTGTTTCCTGTGCTGTTACATTTTCATATCATAGAAGCCATGCTGTATGCCTTATTAAATAAAACGTTCACCCAGGATGGCCAGCATCATGTGCTGAGCATGAATCGAAATGCTGTGGGGAAGCACTTTAAACTGATGATTGGTGACACTCGGACTAGTGGGAAAGAACTAGTGAAGCAGTTCCTCTCTGAGTCTGTACTGAAGGAGAAGCCTCGGGTGTTCTTCCCATCAGATAAAGTAGTACACTATAGACAAATGTTTTCATCTGACTCATACAGAAAAGAAGAGTTATATGATTCATTGTTACAAGCTGTTGCTTTCTATGAGTTAGCAGTTTTTGACACTAAGTCTTAGGATTCTGAGATGAACCCCCTGTTATGTATGTTTATTCTAATTATAAAATCAGCTGTTCTGAACAACCATGTTAATGGAGAAGAAAACACATTTTGAGCATGTTTTAGATGTTTAATGTCAGACATTCAGCTATGAAATGGTATACACAATAATAAACCAAGACTAGATCAATAAATATTTTGAGATTCTGTGCCTTTTGGGATTCAGTGTCAATAAAATGCCCCCACAGACAGCCAAAAGAAGAAACAAAGTTTTCTCCCTGTATCAAGCAGATACCATCTATATTGAGGATTTGGATTGTTAAATTGTTGTTAAAAAATAAAGAAAATGATTTTTTTCTGGGTGTGACTTATGACAATTTGTAGACTCAACTTATTCTCTTGGAAGAAGGTGGTTTGGCATACTGCCTACAGTTTTAATCAGCTCAAAGGTGTAGTGACCCAGCTGAGCACAGTGGTGTGCACCTATAATTCCACTACTTCCTGCTACTTGAGAGGGTAAGGCAGGAGGATTGCAAGTTTGAGGTCACCTGTTCAATTTAGTGAAACCCTATTTATCTCAAAACAAAAGAGGCTGGGGATGTAGCTCAGTGGTAAAGCACCTTTGGCTTTAATCCCTAATACTGGGGGATAAAAAGTGAAACATGCTTCTTGGGAAAAAGCACATAAATAAAGCAAGAAGTCCTGCCTCATTAGCACCTCCAACTGCCTGGAGTTGGTGTACACTCTAGACTTCTTGCCATTCACATGTAAGTCTTCACATTTATGTTCATGGTTATATATCTACACATCACCTTAGAGATGTAGATAAATAAACTACATATGATAAACAAAATCAGGCTGTTTTCTTTCAAATCACCACCTTTGATGTTGTTTTCTACTTTGGCAAATACCTGGCAGTTGTTCATGCCAGAAACATGGCATTCTATCTCCCACGTATTTCTGGAAATAGGTATAAGTGAAAATACCAGTTTTAGACATTTATAGGATAAGATGCAAAGTACTGAAAAGTCATCAAAATTTGATTGCTTTTATCACAACAGTGAATCTAAGAATTTATTATTTTTAAGAAGAGGGTGCTGGGGATGTAGCTCCAGTGCTAGAGCACTTGCCTAGCATGTATGAGGCCCTGGGTTTCATCTCTACCACCATTTAAAAAAAACAGAGGGCTGGGATTGTGGCTCAACAGTAGAGCACTTGCCTCATGTGTGTGACGCACTGGGTTCGATTCTCAGCAGTGCATGCAAATAAATGAATAAAACAAAGGTCCATCAATAACTAAAAAAAACCCAAAGAAACCATTTCCCTAAATTATTCTAAGCTCCCCTGTCAACACTAAGCGTGTCCCTATTAGGAAAATATTCCCTAAAATTATTTCTTAATTTTGGATCATTTAAATACAGTTCCTATGGAGTTATTTCACTTTGGTTCATCAATTGTTGGGAATTATCAGCTTCTAATATTAACTAATTATCAGTTAAGTGGTCTAATGAAGGAACTCAGTAGAAAATTAAAAAGATAAGTGCATTTAAAAAAAGCTTTAGAGCCTGGGTCAGGGGGACCACAAGATCAAGGCCAGCCTCAGCAACTTAGTGAGGTCCTAAGCAACTTGGTGAGACCCTGTCTCAAAAAGGGCTGGTGGGGCTGGGGTTATGGCTCAGTGGTAGAGTGCTTTCCTAGCATGCATGAGGCACTGGGTTCGATTCTCAGCACCACATATAAAGAAATGAGAAAAAAAAAAAGGTCCACCAACAACTTAAAAAATAAAAAATTTTAAAAAAAGGGCTGGGGATATGGCTTAGTGGTTAAGTGGCCCCTGGGTTCAATCCATGGCACCAAAAGAAAGAGAAAAACAAAAGAAAAGCTTCAGAAAACCTTATTTTCTCCTATACAGGATGAGATCCAAAAGATACAGCCTATATCTGAACCACCACAATATATACATTTACCAAGATGCTTACATCTTGAACTCCTACATAATACTGTATGAAGTCTTTAACCTTTAATTAGATCAGTATACTAATCAATACAAGAAAAGGTACATTGAACAAATAAGGTAAAAACATCTTCATATACATTTGTAAACAGGTATACATCTATATTTTTAAAAACTATAAAATGAGGATCCTTAATTTGAGTTAAAAATACAATTCATCAGCTAAGATATCTGAATATTATTGTAAACATCTGAAATATAGAGTGATTTTAAACACACCTGATTATCCAATTGCAAAATGATCTCAAGTGACAGGATATTTTAAAGTCTTGTCACTAAAATACATACTTTTTCCCCAAAACACAACCTTTCTGGGCATGGTAGCATGTGCCGGTAAGGCCAGCTACGTTGGAAGGTGAAGCAGAACTGCTCTTCTGGGCTAGCCTGGCCAACATCCCAAGACCCCATCTCAAACAGGGCTGGGGATGGAGCTCGGTGCTAGACCACTTGCCTAGCACACGTAAGGTCCTGGGTTCCATCCCCAGCACTGCAAAAACAAAACCCCAACTTTAACATCAAGTAGAAACCTCATGGTAGAATCCACTTTTGGTACATTTTTAATGAACCCCAGCTTGGCCAAAATAGATATATTAATGTCATCATCTATGTTATGAAGTAAGACACCAATGATATAAAAATATAAGAAAATTTACAAAGCAAATGATTTGAGTTGGCAAAACAGAAATATATCACCCATGTAGGGTTCCTAAAAAAGATTTGTGAGGGGGCTGGGATTGTAGCTCAGCGGTAGAGCGCTTGCCTCGCATGCGTGAGGCCCTGAGTTCGATCCTCAGCACCACATACAAAGCAATAAAATAAAGACATTGTGTCCATCAACAACTAAAAAAAATTAAAAAAAAAAAAAAAAAAAAGATTTGTGAAACTATAATTTAGAATGTTGATTTTACTCTGTCAATATTCAATGGCAAAATATGCTGAAAGAGTACACTAGATAAAAACATCAGGAAGTTCTTATTTTTTCTGAAAAACGCATAATTTTCCTCCTAGGAAGTTTTTGTGAGTATTACATATGTAATTTTATGTTCTGTATTGTGTAAACTTATTTTTTAAAAGATTACCATTTAGGTGCTTCATATTTACAACTTGACAGAACACTGATACTTGTAAACAGGTGGATTATAGGTAACAGGAAAGGGAAAGATTATAGCTTAATTTTGTATTGAAACATCTTGAGAAATATTTTAGTGGACTCTACTTCTAATAAACAGCTCAGTCACATACAAAAAAAATATCAACAAAGCAAAATTAGATAATGCAAAAATGCAGAAAAAAACTAACACAATCATATACACAATTTATAACCCAAACTTTTTCATTTTAAATATTTGTACAACAATAAAAAAATACAAATAGTCTGTTTTAAATGTACATTAAGAGAAATAAACTCTTCCATGAAAATCAACATAATACAAAAACGCATCTTAAGGACCACATAATCTGTACAAGACACTGTTAATGGAGAATATTAAGGGAATTCAGCTGCCAAAGTATTCACAGTTTCTTTTGGAATGTCAAGATGAATTCCTTCAAAATAGTGCAGGAACCTGTCAAAATTACAAAGAGAAATATAACAATTTTCATGTGGTGAGAAAATTTATTAATCCTGAAATA
This sequence comes from Geosciurus inauris, assembly GCA_004024805.1. NCBI lineage: Eukaryota > Metazoa > Chordata > Mammalia > Rodentia > Sciuridae > Geosciurus > Geosciurus inauris. The sequence goes on from PVHX01021241.1 coordinate 4,473, forward strand.
GCTCTCTAAAATGTTATTTTTTGTAAAGCCTTTACCTTCTTTTACTTTTTCCTTGTTCTTTTAGCTTCTCAGTCCTACAGATGTTGCGAAGAGTTGGCAGGTATTCAGTTACACTAGCTTGTCTATTACCCAGGTTCAAAAGAGATCTACTGGAAAATACACTTTTAATGACTGTTATCCTCTTCCAAGCACTGCTGGAAATTAAAAGTAACGCATTACTTTTTAATGCCCAATAAAAATGTAACAATCCCAAACATAATCATTCTGCCTCTGGTCTAGATTGGATAATACTTCTTTTTTTTTTTTAATTTTTTTTTTTTTTAAATGGACACAATGTCTTTATTCTATTGGTTTGTATGTGGTGCTGAGGATCGAACCCAGGGCCTCACGCATGCGAGGCAAGCGCTGTACCGCTGAGCTACAATCCCAGCCCCTGGATAATACTTCTTGATTAATTTCCTGTCAACCTGTCAATCACTCTCATACAAACTAAAAATATTTTTAAAAAAATTCATTTATAGCTGGGCGTGGTGGCGCACACCTGTAATCCTAGCACTTTGGGAGGCTGAGACAGGAGAATCGTGAGGTCAAAGCCAGCCTCAGCAACAGTGAGGTGCTAAGCAACTCAGTGAGACCCTGTTTCTACATAAAAGACAAAATAGGGCTGGGGATGTGGCTCAGTGGAGTACCACTGAGTTTAATCCCTGGTACCAAAAAAAAAGAAAAAGAAAAGAAAAAAATCATTTATTTATTTTTATTATGCTATTTTTTTTTTTTTTTTTTGGTACCAGGGATGGAACCCGGGGGCACTTAACCACTGAGCCACATCCCAGTTCTTTTTTACATTTTTTTTTTTAGAGGCAGGGTCTTGCTGAGTTGCTTAGGGCCTTGCTAAATTGCTACGGTTGGCTGTAACTTGAAATCCTCCTGCCTCAGCCTCCCCAGCCACTGGGATTACAGATGTGAACCACCACACCTGGCTCTTGCTAAAAATCTTAATGGCTACCAGCTATCTGTCAAACTTCTTTTCCTGTCACTCTAGCCCATGCTAACCTTCCTCAGCAATCACTCTGGTCTCCTTAACTCTCATTAGAAGTTACATTATTAATATGAAGGATTTAACATGATCAATAGCCCAGCATTTTAAAATTAGTAAGAAGAAAGAAACCAGTTATTTCTACTTTGTCATTTATCTGAAAAATAAAAAGCAAAAAGAAGTAAGACTTACTCTAAATCAGTTGCTGACTGGTGAAAGCATACACTATTGTGCTTTTGTGAAACACAAAAAGTGAGATCCTTGGTTGGATCTCTTCCTAATTTCTTGCAAGAATTCAAGGAGGATTCCAATGCTTTTGAAATAGTAGACGAACATTTAGTAAAGGTAAGAGCTTCTGCAGTTGCCTTTAATTCTCTAGAGCTTTGTGAAGTCCATCCATCATTACTCTCAAGACTGAACTCATCACAAAGTCCACTTTTAACCTTTCTGCCTGTCCAATGAAAGTCATTTTTCCTAAGTTCCTTCTGTTCCTTTACATCAGTTAAAAGAGCATCCAAGAAGGACATGTTATCCATAAACTCGGTGAGAGAATTTAAACAGTGAGAAACAAGGACAGAACTTTTTTTTTCTGCTGGTGTTTTAGGAGGATGAGGAATAGATTCAATGTTAGACTCTAAACTCTTACTCAGGTTCTTTGTCCCTGAACTGCTTTCTTTGTCTCTGGCTTTGCTTTCTTCTAAATTTGAGGAAGATGCAGGGGATAGGTTAATAAATTCAGAAAAGTCCAAGTCAGTGTCAAATAAGTCACTATCATCTAGTATCACCATCTTTTTCTTATGTCTCTTTTTCTGTGACTTATTCAATGGCTGCTCTCCTTCAGTGCGGTTCCTAGCAAGACACTTCATGCTTCTTCTTGCTGCACTGGCACCCACAGTCACTGGTGAGCCACAAAGGATTTTTGATTCTGGAATGATATCAACTGGTAATGGTAGAATAAACTCAAGATTGCTATATAAAAAATCTACATTCCACATGTGGAATTCTGCAAGAAGCTGGATGAGTTTATGCCATTCTTCCTTTGTGGTGATTTTGTGCTGAAAAACAATTTTGAATACAGAAATGTTATAACAGTACATAGTTTGAATGTTTTTCTATCCACATAAATATAGTGTTATCTCTATTCTATCTTTAAAATACTTAATCACTTACCTCTTATAATTTTATTAGGCTACACTTAATACATGAAAATAGAACTGAGTCTAAAAACTAAATTTAGAGGGGCTGGGGTCATGGCTTGGTGGTAGAGCGCTTGCCCCTCACGCGTGAGGCACTGGGTTCGATCCTCAGCACCACATACAAAATACATACATAAATAAATAAAATAAAGGTTGTTAAAAAAAAAACAAAAAAAAAACAAACTAAATTTAGACTGCTAACCTGATAATTAAATGCTCTAATATTTAGTATATACTCCAATAATTAAAAAGTCATTTAACTACTATTCTGAAATTGTCATTTTATAGATGACAAAGAATATACATTCAAAATCCAAATATACATTAAAAATACCTTTAAAAATGAAAATAAGTCTTCAGATGGGGAAAAAATGTTCTTGAGTCCAAAGAAGGTCTCAGCACAGCCAGTGTCACATTTGGGAAGGTCTACATGATTGCTTTTGGTATTTTTAGTGTTCTTTTTGTAACCAGGGCCATCTTCAGAGCAAACTAGTCGTTCGTTTCTGCCATTTCCTCCTACAAAATAAATAAAAGAAAAATATTAGCTATACATATTTTAAACAAATTTTATCAAACAATTATTTAAAGTGAGACGCTTTGACACCCTTTGGACCTATACTCCATTTTGTTCTCCACATGCATTTAATGGAGCGTGGTGGCACACACCTGTAATCCCAGTGGCTCAAAAGGCAGAAGCAGGAGGAGCTCTAGTTCAAAACCAGCCCTAGCAACAGCAAGGTGCTAAGCAACTCAGTGAGACCCTGTCTCTAAATAAAATAGAAAATAGGGCTGGGGGTGTGGCTCAGTGGTAAAAGACCCCTGGGTTCAATCCTCAGTACCAAAAAATTTTTAAAAAAAGAGAACAAATATAAGCATTATTCATAACAATACCTGCATCAAATAAGGTGATGATGGCTTTCAATACAATTCAACAGAAAAAGTGCAAAGACTGCATGGATAAGTCAGAGATGAAAAATAATTATTTAATAAATCCATAAGACATGTGATAGAGGGTTTGGTGGTATACCCCTGTAATCCTCACTATTGGGCCGGCTGAAGCAGGACGATCACAAATTCAAAGACAGCTTGGGAAACTCTGACACCCTGATTCAAAATTTTAAATGGCCTGGGGATATAACTTAGTGGTAGATCACCCTCAGGTTCAATCCCCAGTTATCAGTAAATAAATAAAAGTGTTAAGTGCTGAGGATGTAGCTTAGTGGTAGAGGACTTTCTTAGCATGTAGGAGGCCCTGGGTTCAAAACCTAATGCTACAAAGGGAGGGAGGAAAGATGTGCAATTTCTTTAATGATCACAGAAATAGAGATTTAAAGTTATATACTGTCCACGTTTCACCTTTTAAACTGGTGAAATTAAAAAGACTGATAATTGCTGGGTATAGTGGCACAATGCCTAGAATCCCAGCAACTCATGAGGCTGAGGTAGGAGGATAGCTAGTTCAAATGCCAGCCTTAACAACTTAGCAAGACCCTGTCTCAAAGTAAAAAATAAAATGGGTTGGGGATGCAACTTAGTTATTAAGCACCCCTGGGTTAAATCTACAGTGCTGAGAGAGAGAGAGAGAGCGCACGCACGCGCACGAGGGGAAAAGGGAGACACACATACACACACAGACGCTGATGATAAAAAGACTGAAATCTAATTCTATCAATATACACATAACTATCATAGCCAGGCATGGTGGTGATCCCAGCAGCTTGGGAGGCTGATGAGAGGATCTCAAGTTCAAAGCCAACCTCAGCAAAAGCGAGTTGCTTAGCACCTTGTTGTTGTTGAGGCTGGATTTGAACTCGCTGATCTCCTGCCTTAGCCTTCCAAAGTGCTGGGATTACAGGTGTGCACCACTACGCCTGGCTTCATATACTATTAATGGAAGTATATATTGGTGCTTCCAGTTATCCCCTTCAGAAGGCAATCTGGCAATACTTATCAAAATATAAAGTATATGTAGCCTTTGACCAAAAAACACACTTCTAGTATTCTCTACATCAGAATTATTCACAGACTTGTTCAAGGATCTATGTATAAAGATATTCACTGCACATCACTAGAACAACAAACTGAAGATAATTTAAATGTCCATGAATAAGTAATGATTAATGAAATTATGGTACTTCTATAGAATAGCATGCAGCTATGAAAAAGATTGGGGTAGAACTATATGTGCTACCAATAAACTGCTGGGTTGAAAATCAGTGACTAGGACTGGGGATGTAGCTTAGTGGTAGAGCACTTGCCTAGCATGTGTGAGGTCCTGTGTTTAATCCCCAGTATGCCTCCCTGCTCCCCCCACCAAAAGTCTAAAAATTCAGCCAGGCGCAGTGGCTCACGCTTGTAATCCCAGCACTTAGGGAGGCTGAGACAGGAGAATCGTGAGTTCAAAGCCAGCCTCAGCAATGGCGAGGTGCTAAGCAACTCAGTGAGACCCTGTCTCTACATAAAACACAAAATAGGGCTGGGGATGTGGCTCAGTGGTCGAGTGCCCCTGAGTTCAATCCCCAGTACCAAAAAAAAAAAAAAAAAAAAGTCTAAAAATTCACTTAAAACAAATTAGGGGGGGCTGGGGTTATGGCGCAGTGGTAGCGTGCTCGCCTAGCACGCGGGGGGCACTGGGTTCGATCCTCAGCACCACATAAAAATAAAATAAAATAAAGATATTGTGTCCACCTACAACTAAAAAATAAATATTTAAAAAACAAAAACAAACAAAAAAACAAATTAGGGCACTAGTAATGTAGCTCTGAGGTATAGCACTTACCAAACATCTAAGGTTCAGTTCCCAGCACAGCAAAAGCAACAGCAACAACAAAACAGCTATACATATAAAATCATACATACGTGACTTGCAAACTTTGCTAAGGATGCTTGCCTTGCTCATGTGAGGCAATGGGTTTGATCCCCAGCACCACATAAAAATAAATAAATAAAAAAGTAGCAGTAGTAGAGAAATATTCTCGTTTATATATATTTGAATTGCCAAGGCTGGCTTCAATCTTGTGATCCTCCTGTCTCAGCCTCCCGAGTGACTAAGAATATAGGTATACACTACCATGCTGGGCAGCATATGTTTCTTTAAAAACAGAAATGAAAATATGTAAGATCCTCAAGAAGAGAAAATGTGTTATACTTAGTTTCTGCCTTCTGAAGTTCTTGGGGGCTGGGGAACATAGCTCAGTGGTATAGTGCTTGCCAAGTGCTTGATACTTAGCACTAGCAAAAATAAAAATAAAAAATAAAAAAATAAAAAGTTATTCGTATGGCAATTTATATCCAATGGCATGGCAATTGTTATTAACTCATTTTTATACCAAGATGTCTTCCATGTTCTATTTATTATATTTATCTTTTGAGAAATAAAGCTCTCAGCTTACATTGAATTAAACATACAGGTGTGTCTACTTTGAAAAAGAATAATATGTAAAAATCTTGAGCTTATTAGAGGCAAAAATTATAGGGCATTAATGTTACAGAACTTCACCTTGGTTCTACTTAAATATGTATTTCCCAAAGCAGAATTTGTACCTACAGAACTGTCACTATGGAGCATGGAAAGCACAAACTAGCAACTTCTTCAGGGAAGAAACATGGCTTACTCATGATAATACAGGACCTGGCATGGAGAAAGTATTTAGTAAGTGTCTGTGCTGTGAGTTAAGTCACAATGAAGACTGAAAAGCAATAAAAAACAAAAGCATTTCTGAAATAAAGTTCTTGGGAAACACAGAATTACAGACCACTAAATAAGCTAAAAGGAAGCTTATTTACAGTATAGTCACATAAAAAGAATGAGATATATCTATATATACTGATGTACAAACATCACCAATATGCCTTAATAAATGAAAAAAGGAAGTTGCTAAGTAATTACAGTTCTATTTATTTTATAAAAAAATGTTTATAAACATACAAGTAAGAGTTTAGAAAATTAAACAATCAGGGCTGGGGCTGTAGCTCAGTGGTAGAGCACTTGCCTCGCAAGTGTGAGGCACTGGGTTTGATCCTCAGCACCACATAAAAATAGATGAATAAAGCCATTGTGTCCATCTACAACTAAAAAAATATTTTAAAAACACAAAAATTAAACAATCAAATGTTTGGGGAGGGGGCTGTGGCTGTAGCTCAGTGGTAGAGTGCTTGCCTAGCATGCATGAGGCACTGGGTTCGACCCTCAGCACCACATATAAATAATAAATGAATAAAGTAAAGATCCATCAACAACTAAAAAACTATTTAAAAAAAAGTTTTAAAAAAAATGTTTGGGGAGGTAGGAAATGGGAGGGTTTTTTGTTTTTGCTTTGCAGTGTTAGAAATGAAATCTAAGTCCTTACGGATGTCAAGCAAGTGCTCTATCACTGAGCTACAACCAGTTACTTTTAAAATCTTAGAACAACTACACAATCAAAAATAATTTACAGATTATCTAGCTCAAACCTCTAATTTTCCAGATGAAGAAACAGGCTCAAACAGGTAAACTGAATTTTGGAGGTTACACAGAAAGGGCAGCATAGGCAGGAGAAATCTGTTTCCAGGATCAGTTCAATAATCGTATTCACTTACACATAAAGTATGCAAAACTTCTCATGAGCAAAGCTGACATATGTATTTGTATTTTAAAGGTTTGCATGATAACTAGATGGTCAAAAATTGTATAGTCTTTAAATATTTTGATATAACATATATTTTAAAATTAGGTCCTGCCAGGTGTGGTGGTGCATGCCTATAATCTCAACAACTTGGGAGACTGAGGCAGGAGGATCACAAGTTTGAGGTCAGCCTTGGCAATTCAGTAAAACCTTGTCTCAAAATAGAAATAAAAATAAAAGTAGGGCAGTGGTAGAGTGCCCCTGGACTAAATCCCTACTACAACCACATACATACAATACATATGTACGGTCCCATAATGGAAACTTCCCTCATATCAACTTACGACAATGGGATAATGGCCTTTCTTCTAAAAGTCCACCTCCACTTCTAATCCAAAATTGTAGGTAAAGGATACTTTTTCTGATATCACAGGCATTTGCAGTTAACAAGGTTACAAAGTCTTTTATATCAGTTCTGAAATTTTCAGTTAAGCATATCATTTGTAGGTAGCTGGCAACATTTAGCTTAAAAACAGAGGCAGAGGGAGAGAGAGAGAGAAACATGGTTACTTGCAGTCAATAGAAACACAGCAATAATAAATCTAAACATTATGTAAAAGAAATCTTGCTATAGTTCACAATATTTTAAAGTTTAAGAATGAAACTGCTCGGGGCTGGGGTTATGGCGCAGTGGTAGCGTGCTCACCTAGCATGCGTGAGGCACTGGGTTCGATCCTCAGCACCACATAAAAATAAAATAAAGATATTCTGTCAACCTACAACTAAAAAAAAAATAAATATTTAAAAAAAAAATTAAAAAAAAAAAAAAAAAAGAATGAAACTGCTCTAAAACATATGAAGCAGTACACCAGATGGAATGCTATTCACACACCCTCCTTTTATTCACTGTGTGTAGTCCAGGACAGGCAGGAAGCTTACGGGAGTCTCCAATCTCAACACACCTTACTAGTCTTGAAATCCATCACTGAGCTACGACCAGCTGCTTTTGAATAAACCGGATGAGCAGTCTGTAATGGTGTAGTTCAACAGAGCATTTTATAGCCATTGAAACTACGGCTACTAGGGCTGGGGTGGTGGCTCAGGGGTAGAGCGCCTGCCTAGCATGTGTGAGGCACTGGATTTGATTCTTAGCACCACATGTGAATAAATAAAATAGGGGCTGGGGCTGTGGCTCAGTGGTAGAGCGCTTGCCTAGCATGCGTGAGGTACTGGGTTCGATCCTCAGCACCACATATAAATAAAAAATGAATAAAATAAAGATCCATCAACTTAAAAAATATTTTAAAAAATAAAAATAAATAAATAAATAAATAAATAAAATAAAGCTCCACTGACAACTAAAACAATATTAAAAAAAAAAAAGAAATGATGGCTACTATAATAATAATGAAAAATACAGGATTTTTTAAAACTGCAATTCAAAAACTATCAACAAACTAGGCTCAGTGGCGCACGCCTGTAATCCCAGCACTTTGGGAGGCTGAGACAGGAGAATTGTTGAGTTCAAAGCCAGCCTCAGCAACAGCGAGGCACTAAGACCCTTTCTCTTAATAAAACACAAAATAGGGCTGGGGATGTGACTCAGTGGTTGAGTGCCCTTGAGTTCAATTCCCAGTACCAAAAGAAAAAAACAAAAACAAAAACAAACCAAAAAAACAACAAATGCATAAAGGCACATATATATTAGGTATGTGGTATGTATCTATAAACCTAGCTACTCAGGAGGCTCAAAAATTTAAGGCCACCTTGGGCAACACACTCAAAATAAAAAATAAACATTTATACTTTATAAATAAAAAATAAATAAATAAAGAGGGCTGGGGATTTAGCTCAGTGGTAGATCATCCCTTGGTTCAATCCATAGTACTTTAAAAAAAGGAAAATGAAAAAACATACGTATGTAAATAAGAAATAGAAGGGGAAAATTTGAGAACATTTTATTTGTTAGGAGTTAACAAACAGAATTTTTTCATTTTATTTAGTATTCCAGTAATATTGATATATATGTATTATGGTTTACAAAATATATGTGAGCATATATATACATATATATGTACAATTAATTCTCTTTACATTATTTTCTATGGAAAAAAATTTTTTACCTTAAAGAGCTGAAAGAAATAAATTGTACTTAGATTTCATAGATTTTAGAAAACCATATTGCATTTTCTTTCTTTTTTTTTTAAATTGTTATTTTATTTATTTATGTATTTTGTATGTGGTGCTGAGGATTGAACCCAGTGCCTCATGCGTGCGAGGCAAGCGCTCTGCCACTGAGCCACAATCCCAGCCCCATATTGCATGTTCACTATACTAAATAAGGCAAGTAGAAAAAAATTCCCTTTGAAATGTTTGACTTTATTCTACAAATAGACATTATGCCTGCATACTTCTGGGATTTATGTTTCCCATAAACTGGGAATTCTAACAGAGTAGTTAATATCAGGAAAATTCTATCATGTAATAATAACTACAAACAGAAAATTAACTGCAGATAAAATAACCACATGAAAGCACAAGACAGTAAACAAAAACAGAACTGGAGAGGGATTCAGTATGTGGACAAGGCAAATGGCCTAGGGTGAATCCCCACATCCCTTTGATTATTTTATTTTATTTTTTTGGTACTGGGGATTGAACTCAGGGGTACCCGACCACTGAGGCACATCCCCAGCCCTATTTTGTGTTTTATGTAGAGACAGGGTCTCACTGAGTTGCTTAGCGCCTCGCCCTCGCTGAGGCTGGCTTTGAACTCATGATTCTCCTGTCTCAGCCTCCCTAAGTGCTGGGATTACAAGGCGTGCGCCACCACGCCCGGCTCCTTTGATTATTTTTGAACGAATGCTGCAGCATGGTGGCTAAAACTCAGACAGAAACTCCCAGGTACTGACTTAAAGAACCAGAGGACAGAGTCTGGAATGATTTCAGTGTCTGGAAAGAGACAGGAGAGGTTCCAGAAAGTAGAGAAACAGAAATTCTAACTAAGAGGAGGACTCGAATCACTGGCTAATGTTTGAACCTCCCCTGTGCGAGGCCTGTCTAAAAGCAGCCCAGTGGAGACGAAAGGGACAAAAGACAAATCTGTGCTACAATAAACTATAGGCAAATAGAGGAAATATTAGGATCCTGATATCCATAATAGTCACAAAGTCCAGGAGGAAAATCTAAACAGACATATGAAACTGGAAAAATAACCAATGCTTCAGAGACAAGATAATCAATAGCAACCGAACACAAGACAATACAGATATTGGGACTGGCAGATAAGGATTTTTAAAAAGATAGTAAAATTGCCAATCATGGTGGTACATACCTATAATTCCAGCTACTTATGAGGCTTGAGGAAGAATTCCAAGTTCCAGGCCAGCCTCAGCAATTTAGTGAGACCCTTTCTCAAAGTTAAAAACTTAAAAGGCTGGAATGTACCTCAGTGGTAAAGCATCCTGGATCCATTCAATCCATAGGACTCTTCCCCTTCCCCCACTAAAAGAATAAAATCTACAGCAGCATTATAAACACCAAATACCTAAGAATAAGTTAAAAGAAATGTTTGCTCTGCTTCTAAAAACCACATACTATAAAAAAATTCAAAGTTAAATAAATGAACTTGAATAGTGAACTCAACCATGTTCACTAATTGAAGAATTCAATATTAAGATGCCAGTTTTCTCTCAAATTGAATTATGAATGCAAGTAATTCCTATCAAAATGTTGGAAGTCTTTTTTTGGTACCAGGGATTGAACCCAGGGATGCTTAACCACCGAGCCACATCCCCAGACCTATTTTGTATTTTATTTAGAGACAGGATCTCACTGAGATGCTTAGCATCTTGCTTTTGCTGAGGCTGGCTTTGAACTTGCAATCCTCTTGCCTCTGTGACCACCTCATCCGCTGGAATTACAGGCATGTGCCACCACACCCAGCTATGGTAGTCTATTTTAAAGTAAAAACGAGTTAGAGGTGTTGTTTAGTGGTTGCACCTGTGCTTAGCATGCTTGAGGCCCTGGGTTCAAGCCCCAGACTTAAAAAAAAAGAAAAGCAAGGAACTTAGAAAAACTAAGACAATTTTAAGAACGACCAAAATTGAGAACAAACTATCAAATGTCAAGATTAACTATAAAGTCATCATAATTAAGAAGTATGGTAAAGCTAGGTGTGGTAGCACACACCTATAATCCTAGTACTGAAGTGGGAGGATCCCTTGAGTCCAGGAGCCTGAGATCAGACTGAGCAAAATGGTGAAACTCTGGGCTGGGATTATAGCTCAGTGGTAGAGTGCTTGCTTTGCATGAGGGGAGCACTGGGTTCGATCCTCAGAAACACATAAAAATAAATAAAAATATAAAAAAAAGTTGTTAAATCAATAAAAAAAAAAACCCCAAACAGTGAAACTCTGTCTTAAAGAAAGCAAAAGTAGGGGCTGGGATTGTAGCTCAGTGGTAGAGTACTCACCTCACATGCGTGAGGCACTTGGTTCGAACCTCAGCACCACATAAAAATAAATAAAATAAAGATATTGTGTCCATCTACAACCAAAAAAAAATTTTAAAAAAAAGAAAAAGAGAGCCGGGCACAGTGGCTCAAGCCTGTAATCCCAGCACTTAGGGAGGCTGAGACAGGAGAATCGAGAGTTCAAAGCCAGCCTCAGCAATGGCGAAGTGCAAATAAGCAACTCAGCGAGACCCTGTCTCTACATAAAACACAAAATAGGGCTGGGGATGTGGCTCAGTGGTCGAGTACCCCTGAGTTCAATCCCCAGTACCAAAAAAAAAAAAAAGAAAAAGAAAGAAAAAATATGTTGACAATAATGGTAAATATATCAATGAAACTCAATAAATACTCCTGAGAGAGACTGACGTGTATAAAGAACTAAAATTATTTTTTAACATACCAAAGCAATGAAATGAGGAAAGAAAGTTCTATTCAGTAAATAAGGCTAGGAACCAGTGGAAATCCATATGGGAAAAGAGAAATTTTGACTACACTCCTATATCAATCATAGAATTTAATTTGAAATGGATGATAGACCTAAATGAGAAAGCTAAAAATATTTAAAATATTTAAATATTAAAAAAATACAATCAGCAACGGCAAGGCACTAAGCAACTCAGTGAGACCCTGTCTCTACATAAAACACAAAATAGGGCTAGGGATGTGGCTCAGTGGTCAAGTGCCCCTGAGTTCAATCTCCAGTACCAAAAAAAAGAGCCAGGCACAGTGGTGCATGCCTGTAATCCTAGCACTTTGGGAGGCTGAGACAGGAGAATCACAAGTTCAAAGCCAGCCTCAGCAACAGCGAGGCGCTAAGCAACTCAGTGAGACTTTGTCTCTAAATAAAAGACGAAATAGGTCTGGGGATGTGGCTCAGTTGTCAAGTACCCCTGAATTCAATCCTTGGTACCTAAAAAAAAAAAAAGGTACAAGAGATATAATGTTATATTCATAATTGTACTGTATGCTATTAAAAATCAGAAAAATCAGATTTTATAACAAAGAAAACTAAGTGGTAAAATGGGACATTTTATAATGATAAAGAAGTGAACTGATCAAGAGAATATGGCAATCCCAAAGATAAATGCATAAAATAGTAGAGCTTTAAAATCTATGAAGCATCCCGGTGACTTGGGAAGCTGAGACAGGAAGATCACAAGTTCAAGGCTAGCCTCAGTAACTGAGCAAGACCCTGTCTCAAAATAAAAAAATGAAAAGGACTGGTAATGTAGCTCAGTTGTAAAGTACCCCTAGGTTAGAGCCCCAGTCCCCAAACAAACAAAAATGTATGAAGCCAAACCTTTAGAATTAAAAATATATAAACCAAAGACCAAGTTTAATGTTTTTCCTTCATCAAATGATTGAATAATAAGTACTAGCAAGGCTAATAGCCATCCTAATAGGTGTGAGATGATGAGATCTCATTGTGGTTTTAATCTGCATTTCCCTAACGACTGGTGGTAATCAACATCTTTGCATGTATTTGTTAGCCATTTGTATGTTTACTTTGGAGAAATGTGTATTCAAGTCACTGGCTCATTTTTAAAATCTGGTTGTTTATTTTAGTATTGAATTATAGGAATTCCTTATGTTTTGGTTATTAACCCCTTATCAGGTATATAGTTTTATACATTTCTTCCCACTCTATATTTTGCCTTTTACTCTCTTGATTATTTTCTCTACACTGCAGGAGCTTCTTAATTTGATATAGGCACAGGTGCTCCCACCATTGTGGTGCCATCTGCAGTGAGGCCTTCACAAGAGCTGAGCAGAAGCTGGCACTATTCTGTTGAACCTCCAGATTTTGGAGCTAAATTAAACCTCCTTTCTTTATAAATATATAAATATATAATATAGCCTCATATATTTCCTTATAATAACAGAAATTGAATACACCAGGGACTCAATTTAACAAAATATGTGCAAGGTCTGTACAATTAAAATTATAAAACATTGCTTAGAGAAATTAACCACTCCCTTCATGTATCAGAAGACTCAATATCGTTTAATGTCAATTGTCCCAGAATTGATCTATAAGTTTAATGCAATACCTAGAATAAACTATAAAAGTTGACAAGCTATTTCTAAAATTAATAGGGAAATGAATAGGACCTATAATAGCTAAAAGAATTCTGTAAAAAAAAAACAAATTTGAGGGCTGGGGTAGAGTACTTGCCTAGCATGTGTGAGGCACTGGGTTTGATCCACATAAAAATTAATAAATAAAATAAAGTAAAAGAAAGAGTTGTGTCCTAGAATAATTTTTAAAAAATTTGAAGGATTAGGGCTGGGGTTGTAGCTCAGTGATAGAGCACTTGCCTAGCATGTATGAGGCACTGGGTTCGATTCTCAGTACCACATATAAACAAACAAAATAAAGTCTATCAACAACTAAAAAATATTAAAAAAAATTTGAAGGATTTACGTTCCAACTATTGAGCTATAATAACCAAGATAATGTCATATTTTCACATAAATACATATAATATTTTAAGACTTACTCAGAGTCTATGGGTTTTTAACAAAACTGCAAAGTAACTCAACAGGAAAAAAGAGTCCTATGAACAAATAATGCTTGAATAATTTGGGTATCTAGAAGGAAAACAAATCATGTCTTATATAATATACAAAACAAGATTATAGGACTAAAACTAAAAAGCTACAAAACATCTACAGGAAAAATTCTTATAAGCTTGAGTTTGGTAAAGATTTCTTAAACTGGGGGCTGGAGTTGAGGGTCAGTGGTAGAGTGCTTGCCTAGCATGTTCGAGGATCTTGGTTCGAGTCTCTGTACCGCATATAAATAAATAAAATAGAGGTCCATAGACAACTAAAAAAAAGGGAGGTGGGGAGGCTTGGGATGTCACTCAATGTTTAAGTCTCTGGGGTTCAATCTCCCATACAAAAAAAAAAGATTTCTTAAATTGGTTACAAAACCATGAATTAGGGCTGGGGCTGGGGCTCAATAGCACAGCACTTGCCTAGCACATGTGAGGCACTGGGTTTGATCCTCAGCACTGCATAAAAATAAACAAACAAAATAAAGGCGTTATGTCCATCTACAACTAAAAAACCATTAAAAGGGGCTGGGGTTATAGCTCAGAGGTAGAGCTCACCTAGCATATGCAAAGCACTGAGTTCAATCCTCAGCACCACATAAAAATAAATAAAATAAAGGCATGGTGTACAATAAACTACAACTTAAAAAAAATTTAAAAATAAAACCATTAAAAAAAAGTACAAAAGAAAAATTTGGTGAAGTAAATTTCACTAAAACTAAAAAATTTTCAGGGACACATGGTAGCACACACCTGTAATCTCAGATCTTCATGCAGCTGAGGCAGGAGGATTGCAAGTATGAGGCCAGCCTAGGCAATTTAGCAAGATCCTGTCTCAAAAATAAAATTTAAAAGCCAGGCACAGTGGCCACACCTGTAATCCCAGCACTTAGGGAGGCTGAGACAGGAGAATCACTAGTTCAAAGCCAGCTTCAACAACGGCGAGGTGCTAAGCAACTCAGTGAGACCCTGTCTCCATATAAAACACAAAATAGGGCTGGGGATGTGGCTCAGTGGTCGAGTTCCCCTGAGTTCAATCCCTGGTACCAAAACAAAAACAAATTTAAAAAGGGGCTGGGGATGGAGCTCAGTGGTAGAGAGCTTGCTTAGCATGTGTGTGGCAATGGGTTTAATCCCCAATAATGCGAAAATAAATTTAGAAACTTTCATATTTCACAATTTAAAAAAACAAAAAGATAAGCCATAAACTGGAAGAAAACATTTACAAAACTCATACCTAATATAAACATACCGAGAATATATAAAAAACTGCTGCGACTAATAAAACACAACAAACTTAAAATGGGCAAAAGATTTGAACAGGGACTGAAGGCATAGCTCATTGGTACAGCATATGCCTAGCATGCACAAGGTTCTGGGTTTGATCTCTCATACCACAAAAAATAAAAAAGGTTTGAACAAATACTCCACCTAAGAAGAGATATGGTAAATAGGTCTGTGAAGAGATGCTCAACATCCTAAGTCATTAAGGAAATGCAATTAAAACCACAGCGAGATGTCAGTATATAATAAATAATATGGATAAGAAAATTTTAAATAAACAATCCCAAGTTCTGATGAGTTTATAAAACAACTGAACTCATACAAAGGTACTGAGAATGTAAAACATTAAAAAACTTCAGAAAATGTTTGTAAGGTTCTTACAATGTTCAATGATCTAACAATTCTGCTTTTTATGTTTTTAAGTAAGAGAAACAAAAATGTATGTCTCAATGAATATTTTAAGGTAAATATCCATAGCAGCTTTTAAAAATAATGACTTAATTTGGGCTGAAGTTGTGGTTCAGTGGCAGAGCACTTGCCTAGTACATGTGAGGTACTTGGTTCAATCCTCAGCACCACATAAAAATAAAGAAATAAAGTTATGCCCACCTACAACTAAAAAAACTTTTTTCAAAATAATGACTTAGGAGCAGTGTGAAGAAGAGGCGAGAACGACCCCTGGACTGACCAAAGCCGTGCGCCGCTGCATCCCCTGTGTCCCACCATCACTACCATGCCCAAGAGAAAGGCTGAAGGGGATGCTAAAGGAGATAAAGTCAAGGTGAAGGACGAACCACAGAGAAGATCTGCAAGGTTGTCTGCTAAATCCGGTCCTCCAAAGCCAGAGCCCAAGCCTAAAAAGGCCCCTGCAAAGAAGGGAGAGAAAGTACCTAAAGGGAAAAGGGGAAAAGCTGACGCTGGCAAGAATGGGAATAACCCTGCAGAAACTGGAGATGCCAAAACAGACCAGGCACAGAAAGCTGAAGGTGCTGGAGAGGCCAAGTGAAGTGTGTGCATTTTTGATAACTGTGTACTTCTGGTGACTGTACAGTTTGAAATACTATTTTTTATCAAGTTATATAAAAATGCAGAATTTTGTTTTCCTTTTTTTTTTTAAAGCTATATTGTTAGCACACAGAACACTTCATTGTTGTTTTGAGGGGAAGGAGCATACGTCACTAGTAGAATATCTCCAAAGCTGGACTGCTGTGGGGGAAAACACCTTTCCCTGTTAGTTTTGAGAGACTTCCTCTTGGCTCCCAAGAGGAGGGATTCCCTGATGTTGGCACACACAGCCACCCTGGCACAAACGCCTTGTGGTATGGAAAAACTCAAATTCATCTTTATGTACTCCTGTCCCTTTCTGCCATCAGCATAGACTTAACTCCCCTAAACTCAGACCTGTTGGGACCTGATTCCCAAAACACATTGGTTTAACCAATGTGTGGGACAATCTGGATTTTCCAGTGACATCATTGAGAATAATGTCCCTTAGAAGAGCAGCAGTTCCTTTTCTAGATTGTGGATCTTCAGATTAATAATTTTTGCCATTTCATTTCGTTTCCTGAAAGTCAGGGTCGGCTTGTGAGAAGTTGTTAAACAACATGCTAAATGTGAACTGTCAACCCTCACTCTAAACTTTCCCTATTCAGAGCATCACATGAAGACTTCACTGGGTTTTACAGTGGCTTTCTGATTTTGGTAGTCCATCCAAGAAGGGAGTTTGAAAGTTGTTGTATACTGTTAATGATTGTCTGCCCATGTCCTGCCTGAAATACCATGATTGTTTATGAAAAGTATCTTTAATAAAGCTGGATACAGTTTGGCTTGGAATAAAATAAAAATAAAATAATGAAGCAACCCATATATCTATCAACAGGTAAATTGATAAACATGCTGAGGTATATCCATATAGTAAAACACTGCTCATTAAAAAAAAAATAAGGAAAGAATAGACATATTACATGACTAAATATTTTTGTAAAAGTTTTATGATGAGGGGCTGGGGCTGTGGCTCAGAGGTACAGCACTTGCCTAGCATGTGTGAAGCACTGGGTTCGATTCTCAGCACCGCATATAAGTAAATAAAATAAAGGTCCGTCAACAACTAATAAAAAAAAGTTTTATGATGAATAAACACCAACTATTAACATTCTTTAAGATTCCAGCTGGGGGAGGCTGAGACAGGAGAATCGTGAGTTCAAAGCCAGCCTCAGCAATGGCAAGGCGCTAAGCAACTCAGTGAGACCCTGTCTCTACATAAAACACAAAATAGGGCTGAGGATGTGGCTCAGTGGTCAAGTGCCCCTTAGTTCAATCTCCAGTGCCCAAAAGAAAAGAAAAGAAAAGAAAAGATTCCAGCTGGGTACAGTGGCACATGCCTATAATCACAGCAGCTTGGGTGGCCAAAGCAGAAGGATTGCAAGTTCAAAGCCAGCCTCAAAGTTTTGAACTTGCAAGTTCAAAACTTAGTGAGGCCCTAAGCAACTTAGTGAGACTCTGTCTCAAAATAAAATATAAAAAAATGACGGGATGTGGCTCAGTGGTTAAGTGCCTCTGGATTCCATCCCTGGTTTTAAAAGAAAAAAAATTTCATTTACATGAAATTCTATAATAAGCAAAACAACAGTGACAGAAAACCGATTGGTAGTTGCCAGGGATTAGGAGTTAGGGGAAAGGTCTAAACACAATGGGATCTTTGAGGTGATGAAAATGTACATTTTTCTTTTCCTTTTTTTAAGTCATGGTCTCAATATGTTGCCCAAGTTGACCCAGAATTCACATCAGCCTCCCAAATAGCTAGAATTATTGGTGTATGCTACCATTCCTCACTTAAAATATGTTCAAATCTTGGTGTACATGTCCTATAACTACACTTGTCAAAACTCATTGAACCATACATTTAGACTGAGTGAATTTTGAATTTTGCTTTGTAAATTATACTTCAATAAAGCTAATTAACAAAAAGCACATGAGTACACACACAGAAGGATAACAACATTGTGGCTAAAGTTAAAAAGACTGATGATAACTGCAGTTCTCAAGCACAAACCTATTTGCTGGCTTTTTTATTTTTGGCACTGCAATTAAACCCAGGGTATTCAACCATTAAGCAATATCCCCAAGCCCTATTTAATTTTTGTTTTGAGACAGGGTCTTACTAAATTGCCAAGGCTGGCCTTGAACTTGTCATCCTCCACCTCAGCCTCCTGAGTTGCTGGCATTGCAGATATGCACCACTGCATGTGGCCTATGTGGAAGATTCTTTAAAAATTAAACAAATACCTAATGCATATGAGTTAACAATTCCACAAATAGAACAGGATGGATGAATCCAAAAAACACGGTGTTGAATGAAAGAAGCTAGATACAAAAGGGCATTTAATGTTAGTTTCCTATTATTTGAAATTTCAAAACTAATCTCAATAGACATTAATATGCAGGAGTGTTATGGGGTAAGAGAATTATTCTATATCCCAATTGTAGTGATGGTTTCATAAATCTATACAGGTATTAAAATTCAATTAACATAACACCCAAAGAAGTCAATTTCAATGTATATCATTTTAAAATTTAAAATTTTTTTTTCAAAGATTAAAAAAAATAAAGTGCACTGTTCATCAGTGAAGAAAAAGAAAAAGAGAAAAGGAATAATGGTTACTTGTAGTGGGGCAGGTCATGCTGACCAGAAGGCCCACAGGAAGGTGATGGAAGTATTCTATATTTTGATCTGAGTGATGACTTTACTGGGCTCTTACATATGTTAACATTCATTGAACAGTATATCTAAGAAAAGTTCAAATTTCAACTATACTCATATTTTCCCTTAATTAGGTACCACTACTAAAGGAAAAAACAAATGAACATTTGAATCTAGAAAAAATTTAAATATTTTTTTAAAGTCTTTTTTTAAAGCAAAAATAAATAAACCAGAACTTTCCTAAAACTCACAAAAGTTTTAATATATCCCTTAGCAAACACATTTTAAATTATGATAACTAAATTTATTAAGAAACCACTTTTTACATAATTATGGTGTATAATGTATGATCATCAAAATTCAAAACTTACCAGAGAAGGAGTACTGAAATTGATTTCTTCAAAACAGCCATCAAACATTAAACTGAATGTTGGATCTACAGAAAAAAAGAAAAAATAATTTAAGTATTAAGACTACTAAGTAATTTTTCCCAGCCACTTGTCTATCAAAATATTCAGCATTTCATGAATAATGAAAGTACAGTAGTCTGCCCTTAGCCATGGTTTTGCTTTCTGCAATTTCAGTTACTTACAGTCAATGATGGTCCAAAGATATTAAGTAGAAAACTGTAGAACTAAACAGTTCATAAATTTTAAACTGTATGACATGATAGATAATGTGATGAAATCTCAAGCTGTCCTGCTTAAGACATGAATCATCCCTTCATTAGGTGGATCCATGCTGTATATGCTTCCCTCCTGTTATTCATTTTGTTCTCTTGGTTATCAGATCGACTTCTGTGGTTATCACAGTGCTTGCATTCAACTAATTCTTATTTTACTTAATAATGGCCCCAAAGTCCAAGAGTAATTATTTTATAGTATATTGTTGTAATTATTCCACCTGATTATTTGTTGTTAATCACTTACTGTACCTATTTATAAACTTAACTTTGTTATATAGGGCTTAGTGCTATTTGAGATTTTAGGTGTCCACTGGGGGTCTTGGAAGTATTTTTGGCAGGTAAGGGGAGTTTACTGTACAATACCATCAACATCATAGATCCTTAAGGAACCAACTTTCCATCTTGACCTAAAGAAATTATGATCTTTTAATTAAACTACTATCTAACTTATAATCACTAGGATTTTTATAAGTATTTTTAGAATATAATCACTGTCAAATGGGCCATCAATTTGTAGGTGAAATCTAACACAAATACATTTTCCTATATAAATCCATAGCACAGCTAGCCTCTTGAATAATGCAATGAAAAACATTAGACAAACATGACAATATTTGTAATTTTTTTTTAAAAAAGGAAGGAGGGGCTGGGGTTATGGCGCAGTGGTAGCGTGCTCGCCTGGCATGCGTGAGGCACTGGGTTCGATCCTCAGCACCACATAAAAATAAAATAAAGATACTCTGTCCACCTACAACTA
>PVHX01021242.1:0-30204 GCA_004024805.1 Geosciurus inauris
AACTTTTTTTTTTTTGGTACTGGAAATTGAACTCAGGGGCACTCGACCACTGAGCCACATCCCCAGCCCTATTTTGTGTTTTATGTAGAGACAGGGTCTCACTGAGTTGCTTAGCACCTCGTCGTTGCTGAGGTTGGCTTTGAACTCACGATTCTCCTGTCTCAGCCTCTCTAAGTGCTGGGATTACAGGCTTGTGCCCCCGTGCCCGGCTTAGAAACTTTTACAATAAAATCAAAACCACCAATTAAGCTGGGCGTAGTGGCCCACGCCTGTAATCCTAGCAGCTCAAGAGGCTGAGGCAGAAGATTGCAAGTTCAAAGCCAGCCTCAGCAAAAGTGAGGCGCGAAGAAACTCAGTGAGACCCGGTCTCTACATAAAATACAAAATAGGGCTGGAAATGTGGCTCAGTGGTCAAGTGCCCCTGAGTTCAATCCCCATTATCCACCAAAAAACAAACAAACAAAAAACTCCATTAACGAAATGTGAAAACTTGCAGGGGAGCAAAAGCATCTCTAAAGTAGCAACCATAAACAATTATAACACCATTTTGGCTTAGAGATGTTAATTCACAATTCCCTCATATCATAATTACCTAAAGAAGGAAATTGACTAATTTTTATATAGTCCTACTAGGACATACATGTACCACAAGATATTATTTTAAAAATTTTTTTGACACTAGGGAGTAAACCCAAGGGTACTTAACCACTGAGCCACATTCCCAACTCTTTTTTTTTTTTTTAGTTGTAGATGGACACAATGTCTTTATTTTACTGCTTTGTATGTGGTGCTGAGGATCAAACCCAGGGCCTCACGCATGAGAGGCAAGCGCTCTACAGCTGAGCTACAGTCCCAGCCCTCCCAACCCTTTTTATTTTTTATTGAGTCAAGGTCTCGCTAAGTTGTTTAGGGCCTTGCTAAATTGCTGGGGCTGGCTTTGAACTTGCAGTTCTCCTGCCTCAGCCTCCCAAATCGCTGAGTTCTCAGTAGCAATTTTAGAAAGCAAGACCTCTATGTAAGTAAATAGCGCTTGCTGTACCAAAGTTTTTTGTTTGTTTGTTTGTTTGCTACTAGGAGAGGCACTTGAACACTAAGCCACATCCCTAGCCCTATTTTTGTATTTTATTTAGAGACAGGGTCTCACTGAGTTTCTTAGCACCTCACCATTTGCTGAGGCTAGCTTTGAACTTGTGATCCTCCTGCCTCAGCCTCCTGAGCAGAGCTGCTGGAATTACAGGTACGCACCACCATGCCCAGCCCAAAAGTAATTTTGTTTTTTTGGCATGGGGAAATGAACTTGGGTACTCAACCACTGAGCCACATCCCCAGCCCTATTTTGTATTTTATTTAGAGAAAGAGTCTCACAGACTTGCTTAGCACCTCACCATTGCTGAGGCTGGCTTTGAACTCACAATTCTGTCTCAATGTGCTGGGATTACAGGCGTGTGCCACAGCACCCGGCCCAAAGGTATTTTTTTATCAAAGATGTATCAGTTAATAATCAAAACCTGCCCTGACTAAATTAAACAGGCCATTTACTAAAACTCAGCATCATTACCACTACGTCACTGGAAAGGCTAAAAAGAACATGCAAAGATAAAGGAAATCACTACCTCTGCCACCACTAAACACTAAATGCCATGACTCAAATCTGTTACAACCTTTACTATTGACACTAAGTTATCAGGAACTCAATCTGGCAACTATTACCTCTACTTTAGGCTGACCATCCCCTACTGCACCCCTGACCACAAGTGGAAATTATAAATAGACCCTCACTTCCTTAGACACTTTCAAAGACAAGTCATCTATAGGTATGTTCAACCAACGGTTCTAAGGTCACATGCCTGCATCCATCTAGATACAAAAGAACCCGAGAATTGAGTTTGACTAATATATGCAATGGAGAGGCTAAGGCTAACTCTTAGTTTGGACATTTCAGCAAATGTAGACAGCTAATTAAACATTTGGAGGGCTGGGGTTATAGCGCAGTGGTAGTGTGCTTGCCTAGTACGCGTGAGGCACTGGGTTCGATCCTCAGCACCACATAAAAAATAAAATAAAGCTATTGTGTCCACCTACAACTAAAAAATAAATATTAAAAAAAAAAAAAAAACATTTGGAGGCCCCAAATATGGCAAATAGTTACTATAAGAGATTAAGGCTAACCAAGTATGAATGCAGTCTTGAAATCCCTGGGACTCAGGAGGCTACAGCAAGAGAACTGCCAAGTTCAAGGTCAGTCTCAGGAACTCATACAGACCCTCAGAAACTTAGTGAAACTCTGTCTCAAAATTAAAAAGGATTGTGGGGCTGGGGTTGTAGCTCAGTGGTACAGGAGCTTGCCTCACGTGTGAGGAGGCACTGAGTTCGATCCTCAGCACCACATAAAAATAAAGATATTGTGTTCACCTACAACTTAAAAAAATTTTTTTTAATTTTTTTTAAAAAATTAAAAAGGATTGTGTGCACAGCTCAGTGTGTGCCCAGATTGTGTGCCCAAGTTCAATCTCCAGTACCAAAAGGCAAAAAACAAAACAATGACAAACTAAGGCTAATATTTAACATACAAAATATATTATGTCATAAGTAATTGATTTGTATTTATTCAAATATTGGGGAAGTAGCTAAAAACAATCTCATGCCTTTTGCTAATGGAATGTACTAACATTACAATATTTAATAAATCAAAATAATGAATAGAAACATGCCTTTCCAGCAGCATGCTACTCATAAATCTGAAATATGTCTCTTGCTAAGGCCTATGGAGAAGAAGAAAGGGCTGGGGAAGGCATGAGGAGAGGAAAAAAGTACTGGGGATTGAAACAGAGCAGAACTGTTTTATACTTTTAAGAATATGTCAAAATGAACCCCACTACTATGCATAACTATAATGCACTAAAAACAAACAAACAAATGAAATATAAGATCTATGGCATACAGACAAGCATGCTTTTGGGCATATTTTTCACCAGCCTATTTAGTAAGATATATTCTAAAAGCCACAGCTGTATATAAGAAGACATATATAAGGTTGATTCCATGAGTAAAGAACTGAAAACAACCAAAAATGTCCATTTAAGAATGATCAGTTAACACATCAATGTCTATAGCAGTTCAATTCACAATAGCTAAACTACAGAACCAACCTAGGTGTTCTTCAACAGATGAATGGATAAAGAAATTGTGGTATATATACACAATGGAATATTACTCAGTCTTAAAGAAGAATGAATTTATGGCATTTGTTGGTAAATGGATAGAACTGGAGAATATCATGCTAAGTGAAGTAAGACATTCCCAAAGAACAAAAGGCTGAATATTGTCTCTGATATGTGGATGTTAATTCATAATGGGGGTGGGGGAAGACTAGAGAAGAAGAAAGGTACTTTGGATTAGATAGAGGGGAGTGAAGAAAGGAGAGAGGGTATGGGAGTAGGAATGATAATAGAATGAATCAGACATTACTACTATATGTGCATATATGATTATATGATTATGCAACCAGTGTAACTCCACATCATGTTCAACCAGAAGAATGAAAGTTATATTCCATTTATATATGTGTCAAAAATGCATTCTGTCATATATAACTAATTAGAACAAAAAAAAAAAAAAGAACAGTGGTTGAGTGCCCCTGAGTTCAATCTCTAGTACCAAAAAAAAGAACAGTTAATTAATGTGGCTTAACATGAAAGACTATAAAAGTTTGTTTTTTTAAGAGGGCCTATATACACTACAGTATTCCCCTTTGTGCATGGCTTTGCTTTCCATGATTTCAACTACCCATGGACAAGAGCATTCCAAAAATATGAAATGGAGAAGTGCGGAAATAATGTCTTGAAATTATGCAGTTCTGAGTTTCATGATGGAATCCTGTGCCTTCCACCTGGTATGTGAATCATCCCTTTGTCCAGCATATCCACTCTAGATATGCTATCCTTTAGTCACTTAATTCTTGACTGTGTTATCAGATTAATGTTATCAGATCAATTGTAAAAATTCATGTTCATTGTGTTCAAACAACCCTTATTTGATTTAATAATGGTTCCAAATCACAAAACTGGTGATGCTGGAAATTCATACATGCCAAAGAGTGCTTCCTTCAAGTGAAAAAGTAAAGGTTCTTTTTTGGGGGGAGTGCTGGGGATTGAATTCAGGGGCACTCGACCACTAAGCCACATCCCCAGCACTATTTCTGTATTTTATTTAGAGACAGAGTCTCGCTGAGTTACTTAGCGGCTTGCCATTGCTAAGGCTGGCTTTGAACTCACAATCCTCCTCTCTCAGCCTTCCCAGCTGCTGGGATCAGAGGCGCGTACCACCATGCCTGGCTGGCTTAAAGGTTCTCTTTAAGGAGAAAAAAAAAAATCATATGCTGAGGTTGCTAAGATGTACAGTATATGAAGATATTTTTTAAAAAATTTTTTTAGTTGTAGATGGACACAATATCTTTATTTCACTTATTGATTGATTGATTGATTGATTGTGGTGCTGAGGATCAAACCCAGTGCCTCACGTGAGGCAAGCGCTCCACCACTGAGCTACAATCCCAGCCCAAGAAGATATTTTGAGAGAGACCATATTTACATTTTTTTTTTTTTTTTTTGTCTGTGCATGTTGTACTGGGGATTGAACTCAGGGCTTCACCAAATGCTGCGCAAATGTTCTAACACTAAGCTACATCCCCATCCCTTTTTATTTTTTTGAGACAAGGTCTCACAGAGTTGCTGAAGCTGACCTTGACCTTGCAATCCTCTCGCCTCAGCTTCGCTAGTGCCTGGGATTACAAGTGTGCACTAAATAACTTTATTTTAATGTTATAATTATTGGATTTTATTATTATTGTTAACCTATTAATGTGTTTCATTTATAAATTAAACTATCACAGGTATATGTGCAGAGGAAAAACATAGTAAAAATAGTATTTGGTGGGCTGGGGCTGTAGCTCAGTGGTAGAGCACTTGCCTCCCAAGTGTGAGGCACTGGGTTCGGTCCTCAGCACCATATAAAAATACATAAATAAAGCTATTGTGTCCATCTAAAACTAAAAAAAAAATTTTTTTAAAACATAGTATTTGGTACTGTCCACAGTTTCAGGGCATTCACTAGGAGTTTCGGAATGTATCTTCTGTGGATAAAAGGGGACTACACTGAAATATGAAAAGTATTGTAAGGCATATTGTTCAATGAAAAATAAATCAAGTTGCAAAACAATGAGCACTCTTTTTTGTTGGCTGCTTTTTTTTGGTACAGGAGTTCAACCCTGAGTGCTTTACCACTGAGCTACATTCCCAGTCTTTTTAATTTTTCAATTCGAGACAAGGTCTTGCTAAGTTGCTTAGATCCTCACTAAGTTGCTGAGGCTGATCTCAAACTGGAGATCTTCCTACCTTAGCCCCCTAGAGTTGTTGAGATACAATAGCATTTATTTATATTTTATTTTTTTTGCCTTTTGTTTTAGTACCTGGGATTGAACCCAGGGCGCTTAACCAATGAACCACATCCCCAGCCCTTTTAAAAATATTTTTTAAAATTTTGAGACAGATTCTCTTCGAAGTAGCTTAGGGCCTTGCTCAACTGCTGAGGTGGCTTTGAACTTGCAATGCTCCTGCTTTAGCCTCCTCAGCTGCTGGGATTACAGGAATGTGTCCCTGTACCCAGCTATAATAAGCATTTTTTTAAAATTCAATTTTCTGTAAATACTGCACAAGTATAGAAAAAAAGTCATCACTAATTACCTACAATAGTATTTTTTAAAATATTTTTTTAGTTGTTGATGGATCTTTCTTTTATTCATTTATTATTTGTATGTGGTGCTGAGGACTGAACCCAGTGCCTCATGCATGCTAGGCAAGCGCTCTACCACTGAGCTACAGCCCCAGCCCCTACAATAGTATTTTTAATTTGTTTGTGCTTTTCTGCATTTTCCCACACTTAATATCTATTTTATACTTTTTAAATTAAAATAAAAATTGTATGCATTTTTAAAATTTGTGTTTATTTATGGCATAAACATGTTTTGAAACATGTACACATTGAGGAATGACTAAATCAAGCTTACACACACACTCCTAGACTATTTTTGTGTGTGAGATTACTTTTGTTTTTTTAAACAATTAGAAATGTGTAATAACACATAGCCAGGTATGATGATGCATGTCTATAATCCCAGCTGCTCAGAAAGCAGAGGCTAGAGAACTCTGAGTTCTAGGCCAGTATCTGTAATTTAGTGAGACCCTATCTCAAAATAAAATTTAAAAAGGGGCTGGAGGTATAGCTCAGCAGAACACCCAGCTTCATTTCCCAGAGCTCCCTTCCCCTAACAAAAGACATGTCTAACACATAAAAAAAAATTTAAATTAAAAGACACCCAACTGAGCCGGGCGCGGTGGCTCAAGCCTGTAATCCCAGCACTTACGGAGGCTGAGACAGGAGAATCGCGAGTTCAAAGCCAGCCTCAGCAATGGCGAGGTGCTAAGCAACTCAGTGAGACCCTGTCTCTACATAAAACACAAAATAGGGCTGGGGATGTGGCTCAGTGGTGGAGTACCCCTGAGTTCAATCTCCAGTACCAAAAAAAAAAAGACACCCAACTGGAAAAACTATTCCTTTTTTTTTTTTTTTTTTTTTAAGTTTCTTTTTTAGTTGTTGATGGGGATTTATTTTATTTATTTATATGTGGTGCTGAGAATCGAACCCTGCGCCTCACACATACTAGGCAAGTGCTCTACCACTGAGCTATGACTCCAGCCCTGGAAAAACTATTCTTCATTAGTGACATAACTACTACTGTTTTCAAAGAAAAAAGCTAATGGAGAAAGTTTACTAATTGATAAGGAAAGCATAAACAAGTAAAAGAACAATTCACAAAACGGAGCACCCAAAAAGCTAATACATAGAAAACTGTTCAATCTCACTATGCATTGAGGAAAAATAAATTATCTCATTTTAACCCATATACAGTAGATTTACAAATTAGAATGCCTAATGCTAACAAAGATGCAGTAAATTGGGCATTAGTAAAAACTGGTTTAACAATTCTGGAAAGCACTTCATTAACAATGACATTAACAATTTTAAAATGTTCATACTCAAACCTACTATGTGAATTTTAGAAGTGTTTATACACAAGAGTGTTTTTTGTAGAATTGTTCACGATAACTAGAAACTGAAAATATTCAACAAATACCAAGCAAGTGGTCTACTACTGAGGTATACCCTGATCCTTTAACTAAAGTTTAATAAAGACTTCCATCAAAAAACTTTATAAGGGGGCTGGGATTGTAGCTCAGCAGTAGAGCGCTTGCCTCGCATGCGTGAGGCCCTGGGTTCGATCCTCAGCACCACATACAAAGCAATAAAATAAAGACATTATGTCCATCTACAGCTAAAAAAATATTTAAAAAAAAAAAAAAACTTTATAGGGAAGCCATGGTGGCACATGCCTGTAATTTCAGCAGCTCAAGGGTGAAACAAGTGGATCACAGAAAGACCCTCAGCAACTTAACAAGACCCTGTCTTGAAATAAAAAAGGACTGGAGATGTAGCTCAGTGGTGAAAGCATCTTTGGTTTCATCTGTAGTAAAACTGAAACAAAACAAAAATACCTATATGCAGAATCAGAAGCCCTTGAAGGTGCACAGCTGCAAAAAACACATAATTATTAAAGGAAGTAAATTGCTTTAAGTATACACTGAAACTATTTGCCTGCATTACACATGGTATACAAGCATACAAACTCAGACACTCAACAAAAATACCCACAATATCCCTAAAGGGAGACAGATCAACTATCATTCCTTCCTTCCCCCAATCTCCACCAACACCTCTATTTCTATGTGATATATGTCATTCCCAAATAACAAGAGCAGTCTTAATTACTGGCCCTTTTAATGCAAAATCCTATCTGGAGAGCAAAGGAAAAGAGAGAGACATTAAATTCTTGTCAACATGATTATCTTCTTGTTCTAAGATCAGTTTTAAAGTAATAAATGGAACAAAGCTTTGGGGAAAAGTCACTGGAAATATGATAAAACCATCTCTTTGGCTATACATAACCTTTTACTTACCTATTTACTATCAGAAACAGAAATCCCATGCCACTTAACCCTATAAATGCTGTAAAACAGAAATAAATGTATAAATTGGTTAAACTGACGTGCCCCAAGGCAGATCAATCTATCCAGGCTCAGTTTTTATCTCTAAGATTAATAGGGCCACAACATTAGAA
This sequence comes from Geosciurus inauris, assembly GCA_004024805.1. NCBI lineage: Eukaryota > Metazoa > Chordata > Mammalia > Rodentia > Sciuridae > Geosciurus > Geosciurus inauris. The sequence continues at coordinate 8,234 of PVHX01021242.1, forward strand.
GTACTTATTAACCCACCACCACCAATAAAAAACAACATCCTGTCATTTCATCTAGCATAATTTCAGTCCTAAAGAAAGACAGGAGTATTTTATGGAAAGTAAAAATAAAAAAGTGGGAATTCTTCACTCATTCTAATAACATTCCAGAAACAATTCATCTTCCTAATGATCTGTTAAATACTATCATCATCCATATTTTACAGATAAAGAAAAAGTTACCTCACCTCACCTTAAAGTAAAGTATCACACCTGGGGTGACACAACTAATAAGACGGAGCCAAGATTTGACCCTAGGTAGTCTGGAGAGTCCATGCTTTTGATCATTATACTTATTACCTAAGAGGAACCTTTAAGCCAGTTATATACTATATAGGAATATTGTACATCTCCTTTCCATGCCAAATGGTCTCTGGCCCCAGTTGTGCCTAGAGTGACTAATGATCCAGAAGAAACAGATACAGAAAACAGCCACCAGATAAGAACTAGAATTCCCAGGGCAGGGGGCTGGGATTGTGGCTTAGCGGTAGAACGCTTGCCTTGCATGTGTGAGGCCCTGGGTTCGATCCTCAGCACCACATACAAAGCAATAAAATAAAGACATCGTGTCCATCTACAACTAAAAAAAAAAAAAAGAATTCCCAGGGCAGAAGTCAATTGAGATCTGCCATAATTTCTACACCAGGGCAAAGGTACTGTTAAACTTCATTTGAAGAAAAAAATAACATTCATGGTAGCCTATGTAACAGAATTTACCCAATCACAATACCTTTATCCTAATCTCAAATTATTTTGTCTGTAAACTCCTTGATGGCAGTGACCTTGTCTATAGTTTACTGCTCTCTGGCTCTTTCAATAGTGAGTGACTAGAACATAGGAGACCCACAATAAACTCTGTTGAATGAATCAATGAACAAGTACATGCTAGCCAGTGTTCCTCAAACTTTAATGTGCTTAAGATTCACCAAAGGGAGCCAGAACAGAGGTGCACACCTGTAATCCTAGTGGCTTGTGAGGCTGAGGTAGGAGGTTCACAAGTTCAAAGCCAGCCTCAGCAACTCAGTAAGACCCTGTCTCAAAATAAAAACCAAAAAGGGCTGAGGATTTAGCTCTGTGGTAGAGGGGGGCCCCAGGTTAAATCCCCAGAGTTTCTTTCTCTCTCTCTCCCTCCCCCACCTCACACACACACACAGAAAAAGAATCAAGGCTCATTCAACATCCACTATAGAAGAACACCTGAGTTTATTTGCTAATAAACCTATTACTGCTGAAGCTGGGCACAGTGGCTCAAGCCTGTAATCCCAGCACTTTGGAAACTGAGACAGGAGAATCGTGAGTTCAAAGCCAGCCTCAGGAATGGCGAGGCACTAAGCAACTCAGTGAGACCCTGTCTCTACATAAAACACAAAATAGGGCTGGGGATATGGCTCAGTGATCAAGTGCCCCTGAGTTCAATCTCCAGTACCAAAAAAAAAAAAACAAAAAAGAAAAGAAACACTAAAAACAAAAATGCAAGCCTCTATATTAATTAGCAGCACTTCTGGTGAGTCTTAGATTGTTAGGAAAATATTATAAAGTTACACAGTTCTCCCTAGAAAGTTCTACAGAAAACTCATAAACCCTCTTAATAAAGACAAAGAACTTTAGCTGGGTACACTGTTATATGCCAATAATCCAGCTACTCGGGAGGCTAAAGCAGGAGGATCAGAAGTTTGAGGCTAGCCTCAGCAATTTAGCAAAACCCAGTCTCAAAATGAATAAATATGTCTATTTATAGATAGAGGATAAATAGGACTAGGGATGTAGCTCCATAGTAAAGAACCCCTGGGTTCAATCCTCAGTACAATTAAAAAAGGGGGAAAGGGTTGTTTGTGGATGTAGCTTAGTGGTAGTGTGTCATTGGGTTCAATCCTCAGTACCAAAAACAAAAAAACAAACAAAAAAAACAACCTAACATTAGCATTGTTAGCATTTAAATAGTTTAGGACAGTCTTCAAATTCTGAGTCTTTACTTCAACTGGTAAGCTGAGAGGCCAATCGCTGATAAAGCTGATAAATTCTGTTACAAATGAACTTAACTAACCTCCAACCTCAAATATCAAATAGTCATTTTCAGGAAAGGGTGCTTTTTAAATTTCTGTTCTATACTGTTAAACCAGCAAACTCTTAGTTACTTTAAATGTAAACAACCAAAAAATGGAGATGAGACTTTGCCTTTCATATGTATATACTGAAGCAGCAGCTCACAAATAGAGTGCTTATGGTTCTAAGAGCTTTAATATAACTGTCAATACTCTTAACAGCCCTATGCGATAGATGTTAATATTATCCTAGTATATTACTACATTATCTTCAATTTACAGATAGGAAACTGAGAAGCAAAGGTTAAACAACTTGCCCACAGGCACACAACTAGAAAGTGACCCAGTCTAAGCAGGGAGTTAGCCTGGCTCCAGATTCACTTTTTCTCTCACTGTGTCAACCAGGCTGGTCTCAAATTCCTTGGCTCAGGTGATCTTCCTGCCTTAGCTTCCCTAGTAGCTGAAACTACATGTATGTGCCACCTTCTTCAATGTACATATTTTTAACTACTCTTTTATACAACCTTGTATATGAATGTCTTGTTACTCAGTCACTGCCTTCCTATTTTTTCCATTCTTCCAACTCAAAAGCCTAGAATAAACCAGGCATGGTGGTGTATGCCTGTAATCCCAGCGACTCAGGGGGCTAAAGCAGGGTTGTGAGTTCAAAGCCAGTCTCAGCAACTCAGTGAGACCCTAAGCAACTCAGGAAGACCTGGTCTCTAAATAAAATACAAAAAATAACTGAGGATGTGGCTCAGTGGTTACATGCCCCTGGGTTCAATCCTCAGTTTAAAAGAAAAAAGAAAAAAAAAAATTCAATGGTTTCTGGAAGGCAACTACTACTTAGGTATCAACAATTTATATACCAATACAATGCTGAGGATTAAATGATAGTATGTGGTAAGCCCTTACCCAGACTATTACAAGACTTGATATATAAATACTGTAAGCACCACAAACACAACTAATGTGAGAAGATAGATAAGAACAAATTACAGGGGCTGGGATTGTGGCTCAGCGGTAGAGCGCTTGCCTCGCATGCGTGAGGCCCTGGGTTAGATCCTCAGCACCACATACAGAGCAATAAAATAAAGACATTGTGTCCATCTACAAAAAACTTAAAAAAAAAAAAAAAAAAAAAAAAGAACAAATTACAGGGCTGGGGCTGTAGCTCAGTGGTAGAGCAGCACTTGCCTAGCATGTGTGAGGCACTGGGTTTGATTCTCAGCACAGCATATAAATAAATAAAATATAGGTCCACTGACAACTTAAAAAATACACACACACACACACACACACACATATATATAAAGAACAAATTACAGATAGGATTACAGGTAAGTTTTATCACCTGTCTCAGATCATACAGTTAGCATTTGAACCTAGGATCCCCGAAGTCTTACAGAAAATAACAGTGCATCATAAAAAACATTCACAATGTTTTCAATAAGACTAAAAACCTGCCTAAAGTATTAAACTTTAAAGAAAACAAAGCAAAGCACAGATTACAGTTATGATACATCAAAACACTATAAACTCTATCAGAGCCAAGGGGTCATTTTCCATGTTCACTGAAGGATATGCAAAGAGAAGGTAAAAAGAAATCTTTTTTTATAACTTGACAATGATACCTGGATTTTTTTGGGGGGAGGGGAGGTACTAAGGATTGAAATCAGGGGCATTCAATCACCGAACCATATCCCCAGCCCTATTGGGCATTTGATTTAGAGACAGGGTCTCACTAAGTTGCTTAGCACCTCACTTTTACTGAGGCTGACTTTGAACTCGTAATCCTCCTGAGTCAGCCTCTTGAGCCACTGGGATTACAGGCGTGTGCACTGTACCCAGCAATAAATTCTTCACTTCCTCTATGTTGTATTCCTGTGCAATACAGACTTGGACTCCATTCCTAATTACAAAGTCAAAATCTTGTTTTGAAACTCCAAGGTGGAAAACCGAAATTACAAATTTGAAATATTCATGTTTAATATCAAGAATTACTTCCATTAGCTAAGAAATATGAAGCTGGCAGACAGCAGAAATTCAACATAAAATAGTTGAATATCAATATTTTTTTCCCAGTACTGGGGACTGAAGCTAGGGTACTCTACTACTGAGCTACATTCCCAGTCTTTTTTGAGAAAGGCTCTCACTAAATTGCTGAGGCTGGTTTCAAATGTGTGATTCTCCTGTCCTAGCCTCCCGACTCGATGGGATTACAACTGTGCCCCATCACACCCAGTTGAATATCAATGTACTAGTTATTAGGGTTTTTTTCTTTTAAAATATACTACCAGCTCCAGTAAATAGTCCAAAATTGAACTGTTCAAAAATCACTTATAACTTTCCTTGGCAAACATTTCACAATTTGTTCATTCTTTTTAAGTCATTCTTTTTTAAGAAATCGATTTTCAGTGATACCCAATAACTGTACAAATAAAGCAGCTGATAGGAAACAACTGAGTACTATATATGGGGCAAAAGGCACACTACTACTAATAATTAACATAAAATTAATAAAAATTATCCAGGCAAATATCCTACAACTTATTTCAGTGTCTAAAACTAGCAATGTTATTACCTAAAAAAGCAAGAAAACTTTTTTAACACCGAGTCTCACTATGCTGCCCCAGGCTAGGTCTCCAACTCGTGAGCTCAAGTGATTCTCCCACCTCAGTGTTCCCAGTGCTGGGATTACATGTGTATGTAATCTGCCCAGCTAAAATTTATTTTTTAATTACATCAAATCCTAGGAAACACAGAAATGAGGAATTATCGTTTAATCGGCGCAGAGCTTCATTATCCCAAGACGAAACAAGTTCTGGAGTTGTATGGTTGTACAATGTGCACGTCCTTAACAATGAATACTTAATAGTTAAAAGATGATAAATGTTATATGTATTTTACCACAATTAAAAATACTTTTGGGGGCTGGGGTTATGGTGCAGTGGTAGCGTGCTCATCTAGCACACGTGAGGCACTGGGTTCAATCCTCAGCACCAAATAACATAACATAAAATAAAATAAAGACATTCTCTCCACCTAAAACTAAAAAATAAATATTAAAAAAAAATACTTTTGGTCAGACGTGATGATACATGCCTGCAAATCCCAGTAACTTGGAACGCTGAGGCAGGAATATTTCAAGTTTGAGGCCAGCCTCAACAACTTAATGAGGCCCTTAGTAACTTAGTGAGACCCCATCTCAAAATAAAAACTGGCTGGGGTGGCTTGGCACAGTCCTGTAATCCCAGTGGCTCAGGAGGCTTAAGCAGGACGATTGCAAATTCAAGGCCAGCCTCAGCAACTAAGGGAGGCCCTAAGCAACTTGGCAAGATCCTGTCTCTAGATAAAATATTTTTAAAAGGGCTGGGGGCGCTGGGGTTATGGCTCAGTGGTAGAGTGCTTGCCCAGCACCCATGCGGCACTGGGTTCGATCCTCAGCACCACATAAAAAGAAAATAAAGATATTCTGTCCAACTACAACTAAAAAATAAACATTTTTTAAAATTTTTAAAAGGGCTGGAGATGTAGGTCAGTGATTAAGTGCCCCTGGTTTCAATACCCACTACCAAAAAATAAACTTTGAAAAATTAAAATTAAAAATGGCTGGGCATACAGCTCAGTGGTAAAGTTTCCATGGGTTTAATCCCTAATGCCTAATGATAATAATAACTTAAAAATTATGTAAGAATTATTCAAAACAACCTAACTAGGTGCACAAAAGTCACTACTATCTAAATTAGTGGTTTTAAGTACCCATTTTCAGGAGAAAACTCATATAGAAACCCAATTTTAATAGTCATTAAAAATGGCAACCAACTAGAGCAAGCATTAAGTAACTGAAAATTCCAGAGGGGAAATATGGTCTGAAAAATGATCAACATGTTAACCACAAAAACCATGAAAAACAAAATTGCAACCTGTCTTCTGGGTACTAAAAAGTTTAAACAATATGATAGCATCTGGAAGAAGGGTACATATCACTATTTAAAATTTACAAAATCTGGGCTGAGGTTATGGCGCAGTGGTAGCGCCCTCGCCTAGCACGCGTGAGGCACTGGGTTCGATCCTCAGCACCACATAAAAATAAAGATATTCTGTCTGCCTACAACTAAAAAATAAATATTAAAAAATAAAATAAATAAATAAATAAAATTTACAAAATCTGTTGTAAAGGAATTTAAGCCAGGTCATATTTGACAACTTTGTGCATTATCTATTCTTTCTTCCCTCTTCCCAGAGACAGAAACTGTCTCCTTCAGAACATAGGTGTCTTCAAAAAACAAAACAAACACACACACAAACCTATAATAAACTACTGAAGTCAAAACAGTCCCTCCTTGAAAAACCAGGGTAAGCCAGGTCTGCTGGCATAATCCCAGTGACAGGGGAGGCTGAGGCAGGAGGATCACAGATTCCAGGCCAGTCTCGGGAACTTAGTGAGAGGCTCTCTCAAAATTAAAAATAAAAAGGGCTGGAGATATAGCTCAGTGGTAAAGCATACCTGGGTTCAATCCCCTGCACAAAAAAAAAAAAAAAAAAAAAAAGGAAAGAAAAAAAGACCAACTTTAAAAAAATTGCATCTAAGTACTACTTTAAATTCCTTATCTGCCTTTAGATGTCTACTATGAAATAACTAGATGATTTATAAGATCTAATTCTAGCTTCAACTTTCATTAACTATATAATCTTGGCAAGTTCTCTGTGCCTTAGTTTCCCTTTTCTTTAAGATGGGGATAAGAACATCTCAAAGAGCTATGAAGGTTGAGTGAATATATATACATTACGTACATATGCAAAAATACCAAATGTGCCACGCACCACCAGCAATTTAGGAGGCTGAGATGTGGGGATCAAAACATTCCAGACGAAGCAGGGTGCGGTGGCGCAAGCCTGTAATCCCAGCACTTAGGGAGGCTGAGACAGGAGAATCACGAGTTCAAAAGCCAGCCTCAGCAACTAAGCAACTCAGTGAGAACCTGTCTCTACATAAAACACAAAATAGGGCTGGGGATGTGGCTCAGTGGTCGAATGCCCCTGAGTTCAATCTCCAGTACTTAAAAAAAAAAAAATTCCAGACCAGGGCTAGGGCTCTGGTAGAGCACTTGCCTAGCGTATGTGAGGCACTGGGTTCATCCTTAGCCATCACACAAAAATAAATGAAGGCATTCTGTCCATCCACAACTACAACTACTAAAAAAAAAAAAAATTCCAGGCCAACCTTAGCAATGTAGCAAGACCTTCAGCAACTTCGCAATACCCTGTCTCAAAATAAAAAATAAAAAGGAATGGGGATGTAGCTCAGTGGTGAAGCACCCCTTGGTTCAATTCCCAGTACCAAAATAATGAAAAATTAAAATAAACAAATAACTATAAAGGGCTGGGAATTTGGCTCAGTGGTAGAGCACCTGTGGGTTCAATTTTGTTCACAAAATGAACAAATGAACAACCACCTAAGGTGCATGACACACAGTAAGCACCATTTATGTATATATTATACATAAATTATAATATTAATAGTATTTAATATAATACTATATTAAATACCAAATACTATACTATATAATTAATATAAATTATAATATTAATTAACTATTATAGATATTAATAGTTATCATTACCATTATCTATCCCACTTATTCCAGTTATAAACTATTTAAGCTAGAGGTCTCTTTGGAAAAAAAATACATGCAAGTAATATTTTGAACACAACTGCAAAGAAGTCATGGATTCTAGATTAATTCTGCCAAAGATGATCCACAAACAACTTCATTTAATAAAGTGGTTCTTAACCTGTCTTGTGCCACAGATTTTTTTTAAAAAATATTTTAGTTGTTTTATTTTTTTAAAAAAATATTTTAGTTGTTCAAAACTCAAAAGTTGATTTTGGAATTCACATCTTTATTTTATTCACTTATTATTTATATGTGGTGCTGAGGATTGAACCCAGTGCCTATGCAATAGACAAGCTCTACCACTGAGCTATAGCGCCAGCCCCAGCCCCAGATTTCTTTAGTCTGATTAATCTACGGATCTCTTCTCAGAATTCTGTGTATGTGTATGTACCAGGGATTGAACCCAGGGACACTTAACCACTGAGCCACATCCCCAGTCCTTTTTATTTTTTATTTCATGACAGGGCATCACTTAGCACCTTACTAAGTTGCAAGGCTGGCTCTGAACTTGTGATCCTCCTGCCTCAGCCTCCCCAGCCCTTGGGAAGGTACACCACCACACCCAGGTCTCAGAATCTTTTTAAATACTGTATGAAATATACAGGATTACAAGGTAAACCAATTACACTGAAATATAATTATCAAAATATTTTAAAATGTCTAATATGGTAGTGAATGTGCTTTAAGTAAGATTTCTAAACATATAACCAAGAGTAATGAGCATAAACAATATTCCAAGATATCTGTAAAACCTCTAATATGAAAATATGTTTTTTCTCTTGGTGACAAAATCACAAAATGTTCCCTCTTGAATTTTAAATTTTTAAATTTTTTTTTCCATCTAGATTCCTATTAAAAGCTAAGAAAAGTAAACAGGCAAGTTTTTTCCTCAACCAAGCTAAGGCACTTCTCCAGTTTTATCCAGGAACCTAAATGAAGAATCCTGGCCTTAAGGCAATGTACAAAAATAAGTTTTGGATCCAGAGACTTGTATTCTGAAAGGCAGACTTCAGACTTTAGTTCCCACATTATTTACACCTGAATGACTTTAGACATCTAACTTCTGAGCTTTGCTTCCCTTCATTGAGAATAATTTCTGTATCTTGAGGTTTTAAGAATCAAATATTAGGAAAATGTCAAATGACCAAAGCATTATATTTTTAAAAAATTTTTTTAAAATTTGACAAATTTTAACACTGTATGTATATATATTAAATATTCGGCACCAAATATTTAATAACATTGTTAATCTTTCAATAAAAACTCATGATCTGAGAAAAAGAATGACATACTGATTAACAAAGAACTGATTAATAGTAATATTAACTTTACATAATAGTTTAGTAAAAGACAAGGTAGACCTGTAATCCCTGCACTTTGGGAGGCTGAGACAGGAGAATGGCGAGTTCAAAGCAGCCTCAGCAAGGGCGAGGTGCTAAGCAATTCAGTGAGACCCTGTCTCTACATAAAACACAAAATAGGTGTGGGGATGTGGCTCAGTGGTAGAGTACCCCTGAGTTCAATGCCCAGTACCAAAAAAAACCAAAAAGACAAGGTAGAGCTTGTCTAAACTGGGGAGTGAGGCCTGATTTGACATCAGAATCACCTGGATCTAAATCCCAGGGGTTTGGTTGGGTTTGGTTTTTGTTTTCCTTCTTAGAGCCTCACCAAGTAGCTGAGGCTGGCTTTGAACTTGTGATCCTCCGGCCCCAACCTCCCAAACTGCTGGGATTACAGGCCCGGCCTAAATCCCAGTTCTACTGTTTTACTTTTAAGTAAATTTACTTAACCTCCCTGCCTGAGTTTCTTTCTTTGTAAAATGCTGCAGTGTCACTTTAGAGGCAGGAGAGACCTAGCTTACTCAATAAATGTACCTATTACTGAAATTCACATTTTAATAAAGCCAAAGGAATCAACCTAAAACTCAAAAGTTGATTTTGGAATTCACATTGATATAAATCAACTGCACAATCTTTTGCCTGAAAAAAACACACGCACACTTAAAACTATGGAATTACTTGCTTGGCATACATTCCTAAAACAAACTAGCACTGCTTAAAATCAAATCGGATTTCTTATTCTTACCGAAAATAATGGATTTAAAAAGGATGAACTGAAAGAATGAGTTCAGCAATTTAAAAACTTTTAATGATTTGCTTGAAATATTCCAATAAATGTTTATTATTAATGTTGGATATATTCTAAAGTAGGAGATTTAAACCTAATTAAAAGATGTCTGCACTGGCGATGTAGCTCAGTGGTTGAGCACTTCCTTGCCTAGTATGTGATAAGTCCTGGTTTCAATTCCCAGCACCACAAAACAACAAAAATCTCTAACTTACTCCAAATACAATATCAGATTAGAATAAAAAAATAAAATCACTTATTTACTTTATGTAGAAATACTACTAAGTAAAATTCTCCCCAGCCCCCACCCCACAAAATACTTTCCACTGGCTGGTCCTACATCTCAAGTCCATTATACAACCTGTAAATTCCTTCCCACATTGAAAAGGTTCTTTTTACCAGCTTAATTAACAAAAGCCAAGTTACGAAGTTGCAGCTTTGCTGGTTTGACGTTTTCACAATGTAAGAACAATATGATCTGGAATCTACTCAAAGCATTAGCCAAGCAGTCAGCTGATGCTCACTGCACACAACAGAAGGACAGAAATGACAGAAATTAAACTTCGCACTTGTGTAAGGCAGGTATCACTACTTTGAAACATAAAACAAGTCAAGAGCACACGTTCCGATTAAAGTAATAAAAGTATTTCCATTGCTCAAATGACAATAACAAAACAAAAAAACAAAAAACTCGGCTTTTCCCAGTCTACGTTTCTCTCATTCTTGGAATTTTCCTTGTGAAGAGGTTTTATCGGTTCATAGAACCAACCCGCATCACGCAGTCGCTGCCTGAGTAACTTTTACAAAAGGTCAAAGCGGTGCCTTTCAAGGCTTCCAAACCTACTGGCTTACCCCCTCCGTTCACAGTAACTCGTTTTCACCCACAGAACGTTCCAGAGATTTAGGGACAGGGACCGAACAAAATTTGGTGGAGGTTGCAAAAAATTTTTCTTTTCGAAACACTTAACGCCCCTCCCCCAAATAAAACCCTCAAACAAACAAACCACATTTCACCTTCTCTCTCCGCGATCCCACATGTTGCTTGCCTCTCTCCCAGAGGCCCCGCGAGGCCTCGCCTCACCCCCCAGAACGCGCCCACCTGATTACCCTTTTCTCCGGCAGACTCCGCCCCCCACCCCCTCCCGTTCGCCTCCTTTAGGAGGTCCATATTGGACACTTTCCCCTTCCTCTGATCCTCAAGCTAAACAAGACAAGCCCCCGATACTCCATCTCCCGTCCTCCCCCGGTATGGGCCTCACTCCCACAGTTTCCCAAAGTGTTGGGAGAGCGCAGAGCGGAGCTGCAGGCCTGCACGGCCCAGGTGCTGTGTCAGCCTATCTGCCGGTTCCGCGGCGTGTACGGCCTGGAAAGTCACATGGCGGTGGGACCGGCCGGCGCCTCTACACTCCAGCTCTCCTCAGACAAGGAGATTACCAAATCCACTCACCTCCACGAAGAGCAACATGTCTTCCTCCGCTCGGCCCAATCGTTCCCGCTGCCGCGACTCCAACTGGCACACAGGCCCGAGCCCAATCGCCAGGATAAGGACACTCGCCTTGCCCCTCCACCCGGCAGTGGACCCGACTCCTCCCCCGCCGTCAGCCGCTGCGGTCCGACCCGCCCAGTCCCGCCTCCCTTGAAACAGCAACTCTTTCCGGTTCTAGAGAAAAATTGCTTCCGGGAGACAAGGAAGCCCTCTGCGCGCTCAACCTTGGTACTACCTATTTCACCGGCAGTGTGGACTGTACTATCTGTCTGGAGTTGGGGGAGATCATCAGAGGGAGGCATCATTCTGTGTCAAAGGATTGGGTAGAAATCTTATTGATGCATTTTATCCCTCGCCAAACAGCTACCACAGCCCTAATAATTCCACAGTTTTAATAGTTCAAACTCTAGATCTGAAGCCTATCTTATGTGAAGTGTAGTGGAATAGTCGCCCAACCCTGCTGAAAACAGTTTTCTGTAGTGGCTCGCAGAAAAAGGCAGAGAGAAAAAAAAAAAGCTGTAAATAGTAGTAAAGATGTTAGTACTGCTATTATATATTAAAGTCTTACTATGTGCTTGGCAATATACCAAGCATTTTGCGTGAATTAATCCTAAAACAATCCTATGCAATAAATACTTTAATTCCCCACTTTACAGTTGAAGGAGCCCTCTGTGGAGGGCGGGTTTCCCTTAGGCACATCTTTAAAGAACTTTGCTTCAGGCTCACTCAAAGGAGGTCTCCTGATTAACATAATGCATACTAAAAATACTTAGTCTAGCTAGTCTCTTCACTGATTTTTCTGCAATACTTAAATGAAATAAAATAAAAATTAATTTTTTAAAAATTACCTATGTAAGCTTTTGCTAGATTTATCCCTCCCTTATCAATCCCACGCATGCCTAGTTCAGACATTTGTCTTTTGAAATAATCATGCCTTGATCTTTCCCAACAAATTTTTTCCCATTCCAATTTTTTTTTCTTCTCTTTTTGGTACTGGGGATTGAAACCAGGGGCACTTTTTAACTGAGCTACATCCCTAGCCCTTTTTATTTTTTATTTCGAGACAGGATCTTGCCAAGTTGCTTAGGGCCTCCCTAAATTACTGAATCTGACCTGGAACTTGCAATCTTCCTGCCTCAGCCTCTCAAGTCCCTGGGACTACTCACCACTCCCCAGACTTTTTCATTCCGTATTTTAAAAAATTCTTCCTAAAGTAAAGGTTTCATTAGCTCCAAACCACTGTTACTTGCTTTCAAGACCTTCCCATTCTGATCCCATGGAATCTCTCTAGTTTTATCTCAAAGGAAATTGCTCATTTTCTCACTTAGATACCAAATTGATTCTATCATCAAATTGCTATTCATACCGCAGACCCTCCATAGTCTGATCCCCAGTAAACTCTTTATTTTTTCTCAGTGATTAAACCAATATCTTCAATTGCACCTAAGATATAAACTCATTAGCACTCACCTCCAAAGCCATGGCTCAAGGTATCTTCCCTATCTGCAGTGCCTTCATTTGTCAACCAACCATCTCTCTCCATAAAGTTTTCCCAAAGACTCTGTTCTCCACAGATCTCTTCTTCATGTCCCTTATTAGCACTTGATTATTATATTTTATCTCAAATTGTTTATTTTTTCGTTTTTTAGTTTCTTCACAGGAACCTCATATATTCTTCTCAGTTTAGGATGATGATGGCTGCATAATGGAGTCTCAACAAATGCTTGTCAAATTGAATGGTAAGAAGAATTTTGAAATTTTGCTTTAAAAAGCCTTCATTTCCAATTGCTGATGAATTCCATGCTGCATAAAATATACAAGCAAGAGAGTAGGAGAGAGAGCAATTATGCTAAATTAGTTAACAAACATTTTGGCTGCTTTGTGAATAGCTACTGGAATAAACAATGAAAGAAAAGTAAGGCTCTCACACTCTAATATTATGATCAACAAAGTACTTAAAGAAGTGAATTGATAATGTCAAGAAGTGCCGATAATGCTGGGCGCAATCATGCATGCCTGTAATTTCTGTGACTCAGGAAGGTGAGGGCAGAATGATCACAACTTCGAGACCAGCCTTGCAACTTAATGAGACTCGGTCTCAAAATAAAAAATAAAAAGGACTGAGGTTATAGCTCAGTGGTAAAATACCCTTGGGCTCAAACCCAGTACCACACACACACAAAAGAAAAAAAAAATAGAAAGAAATGCTGGATAATGATAGATATTTTAATCAGACCTCATATTTATAAAAATAACTCCTGGGCTGGGATTGTAGCTCAGCAGTAGAGCGCTTGCCTTGCATGCGTGAGGCCCTGGGTTCGATCCTCAGCACCACATACACAGCAATAAAATAAAGACATTGTGTCCATCTACAACTAAAAAAAATTTAAAAAATAAAAATAAATAACTCCTTAATTGTAATCCTTTCAGAAAACATTATGAAAAAAGGAAAACATGAATTTGAGTAAATAGATTTAATTGTGATTTGTAGAAAATGGGAAGTGATTTATGACTGCAGTTGGTGGGTATAGAGTTGGTCAAACAAAGTATTCTGGGGTTTAAAAAGTTCTCACAAGGGCTGGGGATATAACTCAGTTGGTAGAGTGCTTTCCTTGCATACACAAGGCCCTGGATTCAATCCCCAGCACCGCAAGAAAAAAAAAGTTTCCATAAGGAAAGATTCTGAAAATAATAATGGATCTCCACATTTTAGTCAGTTTCTCTGGAAGAACTGATGAAAAATATGCCAAATGTGAGAAAAACAAAAGTAGAGCATCTAGGGGCTGAGGTTGTGGCTCAGTGGCAGAGCGCTTGCCTCGCATGTGTGAGGCACTGGGTTCGATCCTCAGCACCACATAAAAAATAAATAAACAAAATAAAGACACTGTGTCCATGTATAACTAAAATATTTAAAAAAAAAGGTAGAGCATCTGGTTTTGAGAAGTTCACCAAGGAGTGGACAGATAATAGTCATATTTTAATGAGATAAATACTACAATAGAAAGTTTACAAAATGATTTGAGAACATAGAGGAGGGAATCACTCAGACAATGACATCTTAAAGAGAAAGAAAACTATTTAATTTGCTCCCTATTAAACTGATTATCTTCAAAAAAGAACTAACTTATGATTCCCAGCCTCCCTTTTTTGAAAAACTAAAACATCAAAATTGTGTTTTTACAATTTATGAAACATAAATTTTATAAGTTTACAAGAAATCATCATAGGACTAATTTTACAATATGTTTACCAAAAGGTCTTAAATAGGAAGTTCTGGTAAAGAAATTGTTATATGTCCATAATTTGTATAAAATTTAAAACCTATAAAATGATAACTATATAGTTATGAACACATACAACTGCAGTAAAACTATGTATGCTAGACACAGACACATTAAATTCATTATTGTTATTGCCTCTGGAATGGAACAGGGGAAGGAAGGAATCTGGGGAGGACAACAAAGGAGGCATCAGCCCTCTAATACTTTCCTTTATTTAAAAATATCTGAAGCAAAATTAACAAAATATCAGAAGAGACTATGACAAAATATTTGTTTCTATGTGATAAGTACATAGCGATTTGCTATATTATTTTCTGTATTTTTCATATATTTTAAATTAAAAAATAAAGCTACACAGTGAATAACACCACCCTATCCTTTAATTATTGCTCCAGCCTTTCACCTCCTCTGCAATCAAAGGAGCTGCCCAAAGCACTCCTCTTCTCAGGTAGAAAGCAGCCTCTAGCGTTCTTTTTGATTTTTTGAGCCAACTATGGAACTTCAAAGCCTTCTTCGGTCAATTTCCTTAAAAAAAAAAAAAGTAAATAGTGCAAAGAGTGTGATATGCATCCAAATAATATCTTCCAAGTTACTACATGTCTAGGAAAAGTTAAGGGACAGCTGTGAAAATTGTAAAGTACTATCCTATTACAGGTTTAAAAATATTTAAGCAAAACTAAGAAGAAAGAAGAACCAAGAGTTACATTTGATATACTGGATTGGATCTTGAATTCTAACACCCAGATTTTAAGTTCATTTAAGCAGGGCTACGTCTTCTATTTCTTTTAGTGTTTCTGTTGTCTATTCTTTCCTCCCCACCCTCCCCCCTTCACCCGTCTACCAACACAGCATATAGAATGCCTAGTTCTCTGCATATAGTAAGCACTCTTCAAATGTATGAGTCAATGGTAATGTCACAATGGATCTATTATGGCATCACTGGGACTGGAATACCATGTTTAGCAACCAGTTGGTAGTAGGCTAAGTAAGTCACAACCTCTAGGAGCAGGCTTCTGGCTTCCTAGCGGAAACACTTTTATTAGCATTTGCCTATATTCTGTGGAAAAGATAAAAGAAAAACACCCAAAATTTCAAACATTTATCAAAATGGGAAGTGAGGTAGACAGTGATTCTGAATCAGAAAAAGAGAATGTCACCACCATGAGAAGAAAGCCTGGAAGTGCCCTTGATGTTCCAGCGGTCTCTCACCTTGAAATCCCATTCTCAGTACAGACAGTCATCTCTAGGATTGAAAAAGCACAGCTCCTACGAGCCAGACAGGTAGGTAGTGAATCAGAAAATGTATAGATTACAAATTCTTTTTTTTGGTACTAGAGATTGAAGATTGAACTCAGGGGCACTCGACCACTGAGCCACATCCCCAGCCCTATTTTGTGTTTTATGTACAGAAAGGGTATCACTGAGTTGCTTAGCGCCTCGCCTTTGCTGAAGCTGGCTTTGAACTCGCGATTCTCCTGTCTCAGCCTCCCAGAGTGCTAGGATTACAGGCTTGCGCCACTGCGCCTGGCTTTTTTTTTTTTTTTTTTTTTTAATTTTTCTTCACTAGGCACTTTTTTTTTTTTTAATAACTCATTTTATGTTCATGATATTTAACTGTATTTGGGAAAACTTTGATTACAAATGATGATTTCACCTGACTAATGGGTAACAAGATCCAATTTGATAGTTTTTTTTTAAATATTTATTTTTTAGTTGTAGGTGGACACAATAGCTTTATTTTATTTTTATGTGGTGCTGAGGATCGAACCCAGTGCCTCCCGCGTGCTAGGCGAGCACGCTACCACTGCGCCATAACCCCAGCCCCCAATTTGATGTTAATCTCTTCAGATTAAGAATTAATGAATTCATTTAAGAAGTAAATCAAGGTTTGGTATGTAGTTTAGTGATAGAGTGACTGCCTAGCATGCTCAAGGTCCTAGGTTTAATCCCAGCACTAAAAGAAAAAAGAGGAAAAAGATATAAATATGGGTACTTTCTCATTCTCCACACAGAATTTTCCTGTTCCAACTAGCAACAAAAACAATGTTCATTTTCTTTTGCTGTTCTGGGGATTGAACCCAGGGCCTTCTACATGCTAGGCAAGTTTCTGCCACTAAACTGCATCCCCAGCCCTTTTTATATTATATTAAATTAATGAATTTACTCATGGCCTCCAAAAGTTTTTCATGCCTCTTTATAGTCCTTCTGACATATCTTCCCTGCCACCCACTCTGATCCCTAGCTAACCACCAATCAGTTTCCTTTCTTTTTCTTGTTTTGTGGAACTGGGGATAGAACCCATGCGCATTCCACTACTAAGCTACATTCCCAGAGCTTTTTATTTTTAATTTTAAGACAGGGTTGCACTAAATTGCTGAAGCTGGCCTCAAATTTGAGATCCTCCTGCCTCAGCTTCCCTGATGCTGGGATTACCTTGCTGAATACAACTCCTTTTTTGGGCGGGGGGGGGGGGGCGTTACTGGGATTGGACTTGGTGTCACTCAACCACTGAGCCATATCCTCAGCCCTATTTTGTATTTTATTTAGAGACAGGGTCTCATCAAGTTGCTTAAAGCCTCACTTTTGCTGAGGCTGGCTTTGAACTCAAGATCCTCCTGTCTCAGCCTCCCTAGCTGCTGGGATTATAGGTGTGTGCCAAGGCACCCAGCTGAATACAACTTCTTTATCAGATAAGTGATTTGCAAGAATTTTCTCACACTTTTCATCTTCTAATAGTGTTTTTCAAAGAACATAAGTTCTAAATTTGATTTATTGTTTTCTTTAGTGGATCATGCTTTTTTTTTTTTTGGTGCTGGGGATTGAACACAGGGCCTTGTGCATGCCAGGCAAGCACTCTACCAACTGAGCTATATCCCCAGCCCATGGATCATGCTTTTTTTTTTTTTTCTTTTTTAGTACCAGGGATTGAATTCAGGGGATACTCAACCACTGAGCCACATCCCCAGCCCTATTTTGTGTTTTATGTAGAGACAGGGTCTCACTGAGTTGCTTAGTGCCTCGCTGTTGCTGAGGCTGACTTTGAACTCGCGATTCTCCTATCTCAGTTCCCAAAGTGCTGGGATTACAGGCATGCGCCACTGCACCCGGCTGGATCATGCTTTTGATGTGGTAAATAAGCAAACTTTGCCTAACCCAAGAGCACATTTCTCCTATGTATTCTTCTAGACATTTTAGACTTTTAGATTTTACACGTGGGTCTATGATCCACTTTGTCTTAATCTTTGTATATGATGTCAGATACAGATTAGGTTTCTTTTTTAAAAATAATTATTGCAGCTCCATTTGTTAAAAAGACTATCCTCTCACTACTAAATTCCATTGGCTCTTCAGCTGAAAATGAGTTGACCATATCTTTGAGTTTATAGTCTCTCTAGTCTGTTATATTAATCTATTTGTCTTTCTTTATGCCAATGCCACAGTGTCTTGATTTCTGAGTCTTTATAATTATTCTTGAAATCATGTAATTTTAGTTCTCCATTTTGAACTTCAATTATGCCAATCTTCCCTTTCCCCCCTTTTCTTTTCCTTAGGCTAATTTCTCTGGAGTGACACACTAAAACACATATAACCTAACTGTGTTTATCCACATGGCTTTCTCTCTATGCATTTCTTTTTTTTTTTTTTTTTAAATATTTTTTTAGTTGATGGACACAATGTGTTTACTTATTTTTTATTGCTTTGTATGTGGTGCTGAGGATCGAACCCAGGGCCCCATGCATGCGAGGCAAGTGCTCTACCGCTGAACTACAATCCCAGCCCCTCTCTATGCATTTCTAAATGAATTTTAAAATCAACCTGTGAAATGCTATCAAATATACATTTTAGGACTGGAGTTGTAGCTCAGTGGTAGAGCACTTGCCTAGCTTGTGTGAGGCACTGGGTTTGATTCTCAGCACCACATATAAATAATAAAGGCCCATCAACAAAAAAATCTTAAATATATATATTTGTGTATACACACACACACACACACACACACACTTTAAAATGTCTGCTGAGCCAGGTGTGGTGGAACTCACCTGTAATCTCAGTGACTCAGGAGGCTGAGACAGGAGATTTCAAGGCCAGTCTCAACAATTTAGTGAGACCCCATCTCAAAATAAAACATAAAAAAGGGCTGGTGGGCTAGAGTTGTAGCTCACTGATAGAGCACTTGCCTAGCATGTGTGAGGCCCTGGGTTCTATTCTCAGAACCGCATGTAAATAAATAAATAAAATAAAGGTCCATCAACAACTAAAAAAAAATTTTTTTTTTTTTTTTAAAAAGGGCTGGGGATGGGCTGGGATTGTGGCGCAGTGGTAGTGTGCTCGCCTAGCACGCGTGAAGCACTGGGTTCGATCCTCAGCACCACATAAAAATAAAATAAAGATATTCTGTCCACCTACAACTAAAAAAAATTAAAAAAAAAAAAAAAAAAAAAAAGGGCTGGGGATGTGGTTCAGTGGTTAAGTGCCCCTGGGTTCAATCTCTGGTACCAACAAAAGAAAACAAAAAAGTCTGCTAATATCTTTGATTAGGATTGCATTGAATTTATTGATCAATTTGGAAAGAATTAAAATCTTAATAGTATTTTGTCTTTTTACCTGTGAATGTAGCATATTCCTCCATTGATTTAGCACTATACACTGAAAAAAAAACTACAAAGCATTTCTGAGAAAAATTAGCCTACTTTCCAACATATAGGACTTTCCAACATACAGCTTTTGTCAGATTCATCATTGAGCATATGTTAAAGTTTAGATCTGGAATAATCCTTAAGTCTTGGTCCCCAATGCAGCAATGTCCAGAGGTGGGGCTTTTAGGAAATGACCCAATCATGAGAGCTCTAACCTCATCCATGGGTTAATCCATTGATGGATTAATAATTTGAATGGACTATGAGAGATAGTGAAAACTGTAGGAGTTAGGACTGAGTTGAAGGGAGTAGTTCCTCAGGAGCCTGCCTTTAGGGACTATATCTTGTTCCTGGCCCTTTTCTTTCTCCCTCTGCTTCCTGGCTATCACGAGGTAAGCCCCTTTCCTCCACTATACCCTTCCACCTGATGTTCTGCCTCAAACCAGGCCCAAAGCAATGGAGCCTGCCAACCATCAACTAGAAACTTGGAAACTGTGTGCCAAAACAAATCTTTCTTCCTTTAAACTTTGTTTATTCAGAATAAACAAAAATAAATAAGAAATGGCTGGGGGTGTAGTTTAGTGATAAAGTGCCCCTGGGTTTAATCCCCAGCACCAAAAAAAAAAAAATTTGTTTTCTCAGGTATTTTGTCACAGAGATGAAAAGGTGACTAAACCAAGAATATCATTTTTTAAAATATTTTTAAAGGATTTTTTAATATATCTTTATTTTATTTATTTATTTTTATGTGGTGCTGAGGATCAAACCCAGTGCCTCACATATGCTAGGCAAGCGCTCCACCACTGAGCTACATCCTTAGCCCCAAGAATATCATTTTTAAAAAAATGATTTTTAGTGGTAGATGGACATAATGCCTTTATTTTGTTTATTTATTTTTATGCAGTGCTGAGGATCGAACCCAGTGCCTCACGTGCTAGGCAAGCGCTCTGCCACTGAGCCACAACCCCAGCCCTCATGTATTTTTTATATCACTGGTATTGTTTTTTAATTTAAATTTTCAACTGTTCACAACTAATATATGGAAATGCAATTGATTTTCACATGTCAATCTTGTATGCTGAAACTCAGTTCTTAGTCCTTGTATATTTTTTTGGTACGTTCTTTGGGGTTTCCTGCGTATACATTCCTGTCATATGCTAATAATGGCAGTTTTATTTCCACTGCTCATATCCATGTATATTTTAACTTCTTTTCTGACTTGTTAAGTGGTATAGGACCATCAATATAAAGTTGCATAGAGGTGATAAGAACAACACCATTGCTTTGTCTTCAATATTAGAGTGAAACATTTAGTTTTCTAATATTGAATATGATATAGCTATACTTTTTTTAAGGTGCTTTTTATCAGGTTATGAAAATTTTCTGCTTTTCATAGTATGTCAAAATATTTTAAATCAGGAATATTATTAAATATTTCTAATATTATTAATGAGTATTATTAAAAGATTTTACTGCACCTATTGGGATAATTGTGTTTCTTTTTCTCTTTAGTTCTGTTAATACACTGAATTATACTAATTTATGAATGTGAAGTAAACTTTGCATTTACCTGTGATGTGTTATTCTTTTTTTTATCTTGTATTTGGTTTGTTAAAATCTTTTTTTTTTTTTTTTGGTACCAGGGATTGAACTCAGGGGTACTCAACCACTGAGCCACATCCCCAGCCCTATTTTTGTGTTTTATGTAGAGACAGGGTCTCACTGAGTTGCTTAGTGCCTCGCCTTTGCTGAGGCTGGCTTTGAACTCGCGATTCTCCTGTCTCAGCCTCCCAAAGTGCTGGGATTACAGGCTTGCGCTACCGCTCCTGGCTTGGTTTGCTAAAATCTTGTTATCTTTTGCATCTATATTTATGAGGCATATTTTCTGTAGTTTTCTTGTAATGACCTTAGTTTCGGCATCAGTATGTCACTAGCTTTAGAGAGTCAGATAGAAGAATCCCCTTCTGTTCAATTTTCTGCAAGCATTTGTTGAGAATTTGTGCTGTTTCTTTTTATAATTTTGGTAGAAACTACTAGTGTTTGGGGTGGGAAGAGGGAGAAATAACGAAGGGGACCATCTGTGCTCAGAGTTATGGGAAGGCTTTAGACCACAAATTCAATTGAAAATCTGCATAGAGTTATTTAGGGTTATCCATCTCTTTTTTTTTTTTTTTTTTGGCACCGGGATTGAACCCGGGGATGTTTAACCACTGAGCAATATCCCCAGTCCTTTTTATTTTTTAAATTTTGAGACAGTCTCACTAAATTGCTTAGGGCCTTGCTAAATTGCTGAGGCTGGCTTTGAACTTGTGATCTTCCTGCCACAGCTTCCCAAGTCACTGGGATTATGGAAATGGAACACTGCACCCAACTTTTTGTTTTTGTTAGTGGTGATTGAACCCAGGGACACTCTACCACTGACAAACATTCCCAGCCGTTTTTATTTTTTATTTTGAGACAAGATATTGCTAAATAGATAGCTGAAGCTGGCCTCAAACTTGGAATCATCCTGTCAGCCTCCTGAGTAGCTGGGATTAAAGGCATGTGTTACCATACTTAGCTTAAAGTTGTTGACAATAATACATTATTATAATACATTATTTTCCTTTTATTATCTGTAGAATTTATGGTGACATCACTTCTAATTTCTTTTTTTTTTTGAGCTAATTAAATTTTTTTAA